>JAJPUD010003947.1:161573-213060 GCA_023553655.1 Myrmecobius fasciatus
AGTAGTAGTAGTAGTAGTAGTAGTAGTAGTAGTAGTAGTAGTAGTAGTAGTAGCAGTAGTAGTAGTAGTAGTAGTAGCAGCAGCTGTCATCATCATAGTAGTAATAGTGGTGGTGATCATAATAGTAGTAATAGTAATAACAATAGAAGAAGTAGTTAGCATTTATACAGTATTTCCTATGTGCCTGGCATTATGCTAAACACATTATAAATATTATCTTATTTGATCATTGCAACAATCCTGGAAGATAGGTAGTATTATTATTCCCATTTTATAATCTAGTCAAAAAGAGACTGTAACTTGCCCTGAAAATATCTGAAGACAAGCCTTGGTAGTTCACTGCTCAAGGAGCTGGAGATGGGCAGTGTATAGGCATTCTATATTGAGAGACACTTCAGAAATCTTTAAGGTAGCCCAGTGTCTGATGGTTACTTTAGGTCTGTTATAACTGGAAAAAGTAGAATATGAAGCCAACTTTGAGCATGGGATTTCACAAGGAGAGGGACAGGAGATGGAGAGGAAGCCAGAACAAAGAGATGGAGACAGAAGCCAGTGAGTAAACCAGATAAGAAATTGAGTTCAGCTCTATACCTAGATCCTTATCCCAGGTGAGGGCAACAGAGGAGAGCAGGAAGAAGTAACAGGATCCAACTATTCTATGTAAATCCACAGAAAACCAGTAGCTTCAGCATTCAGATTAAACAGGGGACAAGACTAAGTACTCCCAGCCTACCCCATCTAAGAGTATAGGAGAGCTTGGAACTTGGTGCAGGTACAAAGTCCCAGTTGAGAAACTAAAATTATTACTATGTGTAGTTTATAGTGAACAGAGTGGTAGACTCCTTGGAAAACAGAATGGAATAAACATAATTCAAAGACTCCATGAAATAAGAAATATTAGAACAAAATAAAAAGACTGAAAAATTGTAAGAACATATAAAGTCAAAAACAGTTTATTTGGAAAACAGGTCAGAGAGAGTATTCTGGACTAATCCTAACTCAGACCAGACAAGTGATACAGGCTCAGAATTAGAATGTGATGAAATACACATGTGCCATAGCAATAAAAGCAACTTTACTTAGAATTTAAAACTATATAATTCAGATTAAATGCTATGATCTTTCACCTCTCTACTTCTCACAGCAATAACTATGCTAGATCAGAAAGGCATTTCTGAAAGGCAAATGGAATTCTACTAAAACCTCCAACACAAATTCCCCATAAAAGGGGAGGCAGGGCCTTTTATATCTCAGTATAACCTCTTATATCTCAAACCAATGATAACCTTGAACATGGTTTCCTATAAAAAAATTCGTCCAACCTACATAAAACAAGCAACATTCCTATCACGGAGAGATAATTTAAAAATAATCAAATTCCTTGAAACCCATGACCAAACAAAAAACCATGGGCATCATATTTCAAGATGTTATAAAATAAAACTGCCTATTAGAGTATAAAATGTAAATCATGTATATAATTTAGACATAAATTATAAACACATACATTTACATTTATAAATATATTAAAAACTTCTCAGTATAATCAGAGGATAAAATGAAAATGGAAAGAATCTAACCGTCACCTCCGAAAAGAAAATTTAAATTAAAAATACCCAGTGATATCACAGCCAATATCACAACTTTTCAGATAAAAAAACCCCAACATACTCAAATAACACACATAGTAAGAAATAGGATCACATAAAACTATGTTGAAACTACTATGAAAGAAAGGAAATCTTGGAATATGACATACCCCAAGGCAAAAGAAAAATACAACTGAGGAAAGTTGCAAATACTAAAAGAAAAAATGGACATTTAATGAAAGAGAGGATTTTCAAGTATCCCTTTTTGAAAAGCTAGTAGAATTGTCAAAATAAAAACAAAGATCACAATAGAATACCAAAAACAAAGGATGCCTATCCCTGGAGAATGGCTGAAGAAATTATTATTTATGTGTGTAAGAGAATATTATTGTGCCATAATGAATGACAAAAGGGACTAATTTAGAGAAATCTGGGAAAACTTGTATTAAATTGGTGCCAAGTGAAATGAATAAGTCCAGGAAGATTTTAGATGGATAGACATATAAAGGAAAAGAACTATGAAAGAATTACAATGACCATTCATGAGTTCAGAAAACTGATGAGAAAGCATCATCCTATTTTTTGGGAGAGGAATGATAGTCTAAAGATATAGAATGGGCCATACACTTTCATATGCAGTCATTGTATAATTTGGCTTATTGACAACACATGTATAACAAGAAAGAGATTCTAATTGTGAGAAGATGAGTGGGGGATGCAAGTTGGTAGGCAAACAATCTAATATATGGTATACATGTTAACATATATGTTAAATCCTATATGTGTAAACATTTATACAATTCTTTTGCTGCACAAGAAAAATAAGATCAAAAAGGAAAGAAAATGAGTAAGAAAATAAAATGCAAGCAAACAACAACAAAAAGAGTGAGAAGTTATTTGTGATCCATATTCAGTTCCCACAATCTTCTCTCTGCATGTAAATGGCTCTCTATATCACAAGATCATTGTAACTGACATCAATCATCTCATTGTTGGAAAGAGTCTCAGTGGTTATTCTTTACAGGGCCTCCTTCTGTTGACCATTTCCTTGGATAAGATGAACCAAGAGTCTATTTTGCTTCTTATTCTGACTGTGAGGAAGCTTGATGAGAGTTATCAAGCAAAAACAACCACGATACAGATCGAGCAACTAGACAAAAATCCAAGTTTAGTGAGAAGACAAATGGACTTTGTCACCATACACAAACTATTCTAAGAATTGATCCAGAACTGGATTCCATGAGGAGGATATTCAGGGAGAATATGTGTATATTATAGCCAAAAAGTGATCAGAGTTGAACAATAATAAATGACATATAAATTGTTTTGAGGTTTATAAAGTACATTCTGAATCATCATCATTTGTCCCTCCAATAGGTCTATGAGGTAGCCAAAGCTGGGATTGTTGAAGACTGGGCCACTAGTTGATAGAATGAATATAGTGCTGGGTCTGAAGATTCATCTTCCTGAGTTCAAATCTACTCTCAGACACTTAACTAGCTCTGATCCTGGGCAAGTCACTTAACCCTGTTTAACTTTAGCCCTGTTTTATCATCTGTAAAATGAGCTTGCAAAGGAAATGGCAAACCACTCCAGCAGAAAAATCCATGTACAAGATATGACTGGACAACAATAATAATCCATATATTAATTAAAATAGAAGTTGTTGATACAAACAAATAGTTAGAACTAATGACAGAAGTGTAAGTAGGAAACTTTTTAATGGATTTAGTATTTATTCTTCCTTATTGCATGTCACATCTCTAGTCTTTCAGATTCTTTTCATTTATTTATCCCTACAACAATCACCTAGATGTGAATAAAAGATGAATAAGCTCTCTGTAATGAGAGAGCTTAGACTAATGGGAGAGATAAAAGATGCCCATAAATAACTCTATAATACCAGACACATTCTGTCTTATTTACTTAACACATTCTGTTAAGTAAATAAAAAGGGACAAAGCAAATGCCTTGAGAAGTTCAATGAATGGAGAAATCATATTTGGCTTGGAGATTGTAAAGACTTCCTAGAAAACGTGATATTTGTGTTAGACCTTGAAGGGTTCAACAGAAATCATTTCAGGAAGGGGAAGTGAAAGCAAAAGACACAGCATGTATTATATTGTAAAGACAAGAAATCACAAGGCATGTTCAGGGAAGAGGAAAACCAATTTGGCTGGAATGCAAGGTGTAATCAATGGTCATGATGACAGATAAAGGGAAAGTCTAGGTGAGGTAAACATGGAAAGCTTTGAATGCTGAGTTAAGAAGCACAAGTTTTATCCTCTAGTCCAGTGGGAGTCTCTGAGGGCTTTAAAGGAGAGGAGGACCAAGATCAGAACTATGTAGAAAAGTTATTTTTTTGTATTTTATTTATTTAATATTTTCCCTTAGTTAACTTAAAACAAATTTTTGTATGTGCTTTAAAAATTTTTGAGTTCTAAGTTCTCTCCCTCATCTCCACCCACAATTAAGAAATCACATGTGAAGTTATGCAAAAGATTTCCATAAAAGCCATGTTGTGAAAGAAAACATAGATTTCCCACCTTAATGAAAAAAAATTCTTCAAGAAAAATAAAGTTAAAAAAATAAGAGGCAGAAATAGAAAAAGAGAGAATGCTTCAATCTTTATTCAGATACAATCCTTCCTTCTCTGGGTATGGATAGGATTTTTCATCTTAAGTCCTTCACATTGTATTACTGAGAATAACAGTCATTTACAGCTGGTCATCCCAGAACACTGCTATTAGTTTGTATACAATCCAATTGACTTTGCTTGACATCATGGAGGACTTTCCAAAGTTTTGGGGTTTTTTGAGTGCATCCTGCTCATCATTTCCCATAGAACAATAACATTTTGTCTTACCACATTTTACTGAGCCATTCCCCAATTGATGAGCATCCCTTCAATTTTCAGGGTTTTTTTTTTTTTTGCCCGGAAAAGAGAGCTGCTAGGAATACTTTTGTGCATATAAGTAATTTTCTTTTCTTTTTTAAATCTCTTTTGTTATTTGTGCCTAGTAGTGGTGTTGTTGGGTCAAAGGTTAAGCATGAATTTATGACCCTTTGGGCACTGATCATATCTTTGATCATTTATCAATTAGGGCATGGGTCTTATTTTTATAAATTTGACTGTTTCCTCTATGTTTGAGAATTGAAGCCTTATTATAAAAACTTGCATCAAAATTCTGTTTATATAACTATATTCCCTCCCCTTATATTATTCTCTCTCTCTTTTCACTGTATTCCTCCTCAAATGTTTTGCTACTGACCACTCCCTCCCCCAATATACCCTCTCTTTTATCAACTTTCCCCTTTCCCCTTTTCCATTCCCCTACTATTTATTGCTGTGTAAGATAGATTTCTATACCCATATTGAGTAAGTATATTATTTTTTCTTTGAGCCAACTCTGATAAGAGTAAGGTTTACTCACACACCCTCTCCTCCATCTCTTTCCCTCTACTATAAAAAGTTTTTCTTGCCTCTTTTTTAATGGCAGATAATTTGCACCATTCCACTAGTTCTTTCAGAAGGAAAATTCTTTTTTTAAAAATAGCTCCTTATTTTTTAAAATATATGCAAAGATAGCCTTCAACATCCACACCTGCAAAACCCTCATTCCAAATCTTTCTTTCTCCCTTCTCCTCATCCTCCTTCCTTAGACAGAAAATCATCAAATATAGCTTAAACCTGTGCAATTCCTCCAAACATACATCCACATCTATCATGCTGCATAAGAAAAATCAGATCAAAAAGGAAAAAATGAGAAAGAAAAAAAGCAAGCAAACAACACAAAAAATGTGAAAACACTATGTTGTGGTCTACATTCAGTCCCCACACTCCTCACTCTGGATGCAGACAGCTCTCTCCGTCACAAGTTAATTGGAATTGGCCCGAATCACCTCATTGCTGAAAAGAACACATCCATCATAGTTGATCATCACATAGTCTTGTTGTTGCTGTGTGGAATGTTCTTTTGGTTTGGCTCACTTCACTTAGCATCAGTTCATGTAAGTCTTTCTAGGTCTTTCTGAAATAATGCTGATCATTTCTTACCAAACAATAATATTCCATAACATTCATATATCATAATTTATTCAGCCATTCTCCAATTGATGGGCATCCCTTCAGTTTCCAGTTTCTAGCCACTACAAAAAGGGCTGCCACAAACATTTTTGCACATGTGGATCCCTTTCCTTCCTTTAAGATTTTTTGGGATATAAGCCCAGTAGAAACACTGCTGGATCAAAGGGTATGCACAGTTTGATAAGACCTTTGGGCACAGTTTCAAACTGCTCTCCAGAATGATTGGATAAGTTCACAACTCTACCAATGATATATTAATGTCCCAGTTTTCCCACATCCCTTCCAAAATTTATCATCTTTTCCTGTCATTTAGAAAAAAGATTCTTAAAGGGTCCAATGAAGCCAGGAACAAAAAGGAAGGGAGACCATTTAGGAGGTCAGG
The DNA here is from genome assembly GCA_023553655.1 of Myrmecobius fasciatus. Classification (NCBI taxonomy): domain Eukaryota; kingdom Metazoa; phylum Chordata; class Mammalia; order Dasyuromorphia; family Myrmecobiidae; genus Myrmecobius; species Myrmecobius fasciatus. The sequence goes on from JAJPUD010003947.1 coordinate 167,632, forward strand.
AGTTCTGGCAAGAGTTGGTTAGGGCTTGAAATATATTGTGGAAGGGAAGAAGAATAAACATTTATTAAGTGATTACTCTGTTCTAGGCACTGTGCTAAGCACTTTACAAATATTACCTCACAACCAGGGGAGGTAGGGGTTGTTCCCACTTTTTAGGTGAAGATTAGTGACTTTTTCAGGTCATATAGCTATTAATCTGAGTCACACTTGAATTTAGATCTCCCTGATTCCAGACCCAGTGCTTTATCTATTGTATTGCATGATATGATGGAAAGATTAATACCGCTGAAGTCAGGGAATTCGTGTTTCAATCCCAATTTTGCCACTGACCATATAGCCTTGGATAAATCACATAGATTCCTCTGGAAATGAAGTTGAATGATGATCTCCCAGGTTCCTTCCCATTATAACATTATGATTACAGATCTAAAACTGAAAGACAATTTAAATGCTACTCAGTCTAATCTCTTGATTTTATAAAGATGAGAAAACAGGCCAAGAGAGTGATTATATGATTTGTTTAAGATCACATATATTTCCAATGGGTGGACTGGAAAATGAGAGCCCAGTCCTGCACAGTCAGTACTTGCTGCCAATCCATGGGGAGATTGGGTGAGCTTGCTTCCAAAGACACAAGACAAGAGCCCTTCCCCTTTCCCTATATGAGTACATACATGCACCATTTCCTGTGTTTATTGAGATGATGTTGAGAAGTCTTTCCATTGATTGTTGAGGGTGCATATGAGGTCCAAAGAAATGAAATATTTTTTTACCAAGTAATATTTGAGACAAGAACTACTAATGAAAAAAGTACCCAGCTCTCTCTCTCAGTTGGTTCCAACACCCTTGTGTGCTTCTCCTTTCTTTATTTTAGGTAAAAGACCAGGTTATGGTTCATGAGCTGAAAAAGATTAGAAGAGCTCAAGTCTTCATTATCTGTCTCCTGCAATTTTGTCTTGGTGCCCATTTCTCACATCCACCTATCATATTTCTTTCTAGTCCTGATTTCTACATATTTCAGAGCACAAGAACATGCCCTTAAGGCTTATTTACAAGGAAAAAGGGAATATACAAATTTGGCAATATTATGTCAGGGTACAGTAATTAGAAATATGAATGTAAGACTTCCACCCAGTTCCAGACAGTTGTGCCCACGCAATCTAACCTAAGCCTTAGCTAAAGTTTCCCAGATTTCTCTTGGCACCTGGCAAATCTGTCTAGGCTAGTGTAGCCACATATTGCCTGGTCCAAAAGAAGAGAATCTTCACTCCCAGAATCCTCATTTTCTCTCCTCCTCTACAATACTGATAGGCTTCCTGGAATAAGACTTCCTCTGCCTGTTTGTGTAAACCCAGACTTATCCAGCCTATTAGGAAGCCTCTTGATGGAATGGTAATGTTTCTATTTCTGCTCCTACTTAATCACCTAAGGAAGGCACTTTAGATTGGTAGAGAGATAGAATGCATTGGAGTCAGAGACTAAAAAAGTTATTTTTTTGAGATATGCTATGTAACCCTGGTCAAGGGAGTTTCTTCAATATAAATTTTATGAACTAATTAAATAACAGATCTGGTCCAAAGTCTGCTTACAAGGAAACATGAAGAATTAAATACAGAATATTCCTCTTCACTTCAAAAAATCAGTCAATCAGTCAGTAAGCATTTATTAAGTACTTACACTATGCTTAAAGTTAGGAATACCAAGAAAGGCAACAACAACAAAAACCCCAGCTCCTTCCCTCAGAGAGCTTACTCTCTAAAAAGGGAGACAACATGCAAAATAACTATGTACGTACAAGATAAATACAGTATACAGGTATTATCTGAAGGAAGGCATTAGCAGTGTGGTAGTGGAGGGAGGCTTGAGAGAATAGGGAGGAGTAGGAAAAATCTATTCTAAAAGATGAGATTTGAATTGAGTCTTGGGAAATGAAGAGGTAGAGGTGATGGAGGCAAAGAATCCTAGACATGAAGTACAAAAACAAAGAGATGGATGATGGAGTACCATGTTTGAGAAATTATGGGCAGGCTAGTGAAGCTGGATCATTGTAGACTTAAGTGGAAGACAGTAAGGTACAGAAAGCTTGGAAGGAGGCCAAATTATGGAAAAAAATCAAAATATCACCCTCAATGTTGACCACAGATGATTCTTTTTCTTACAAAAATATAAATTAGGAAAATGGAAAAAGTATGGGAAAGTATCAGCAAAGACAGAGGGGCAGGAAACTATGAAATGTGTAGACGGGACAATTAGTATCAGTTGGGTTAAATTCTAGAGTGCATCAGAAGAAGTAGAATGTGGTAAGATACAAATGAAGTGGTACACTGGAGGCATGGATGGCTACATAGTGCCATAGTGCACAGCGTATTAGATTTAGAGTCAGAAAAACTCATCACCTGGAGTTCCAATGTGGTCTCCGCTGTGTGATGCTAGGCAAGCCACTCAATCCTGTTAGCTTCAGTTTTCTCATCTCTCATATGAGTTGGAGAAGGAAATGGCAAGCCACTCTATTATCTTTGTTTAAAAAAAAACCCCTCCAAAGAAAGTCACAAAGAGTTGGTCACAAGTGAAAATAACTGGACAACAGCAACATTAGAGCCAGTCAGAGCACTGTAGTAGAAAGAATAGTAGAAGTAGAGTAAATGGTCCTTGATTCAGTTTATGTTTCTGCTGCCTATTACCCATGTTACTGTGCCAAAGCCTCAGATCCCTCATGAAAGAATTGGATCAGATGACCTCTAAGTTCCAAATCATGATTGTGGAGGGCCTTGATTGGCCTTGGAAGGAGATCAGGCTTTTTTTAAATATTCAGTGGTACAATCACTGGTGCTTATAAAGTAGTAAGTTGACTTGCCCAGAATGGTATGTGAACAGATTCTTTTCAGTGTTGTAGGAACAAGTTATGTAAATCTCAGGACATTCAAATCAGAGCATGAAGTATGATTTATGTTCAGTTGAATGAAGCACCCTGAAGACAAAAGACAGAAAAAACAAGATACCACTGAAAGACTCTCCTATTGCTCAGATTGAGGAAAGGAAATCTCAATACAGATCATCAAACTGGCAGAAGTGCAATACATACAGAAATGATGGGCACTTTAATTAGAAGAACATCTGCTGTCTTATTAAAAGTTTTATCTTTCAAAAAGATGCAATAAAAGAGGTTACCACTCTCATGGGCAGCTAGGTGGCTCAGTGGGTAGAATGCTGGGCAAATCATTTTCCTGAGTTCAAACCTGACCTCAGACACTAACTGTGTGATCCTTGGCAAGTTACTTAACACTGTTTTACTTCAGTTTCCTCATCTCTGAAATGAGCTGGAGAAGGAAATGGCAATCCCCACAGTGTTATTTGCCCAAGAAAATCTCAAATGGAATCACAAAGATTTTGATACAACTGAAGTGACTGAACAACAGGAACACTGGTATGAATCTGATCTCTGGACCTGCTTCTGATCAAGCCTTATTATAGATCCCAAAATTGGCTTAGAGGCAACATGGAGACATGATACAGATGAAGTGAGGTGGGGGAGTCTTGTGAAAATATGAAGGGAAACAAGAAAGATTTTGAGACTATCTTAGTGCCAGAGAGGGGAAAAAATAAGGGATAGCTCCACTGCTTGGCCTAATGGGTAGAGAGATGATAGGGACTCCTTGGCTTCCATCTCTGTCAAAGAGAATAGTTTCATTTTAGAAAGAGTAGAACAAAGAAGGAGTTGGAAGAAAAAAATTGGTGAGAGCATCTACACTAGAGAGTACATTTAGTTGCTCTGAAGAAGTTCAAATTTTTCTTGCCCAGCGACATTAAACCTCAAATTCCCTCCCCAAATTTATGGATATGATTATTAAATCATTCTCTATGATTTCTGGGGAATGGTAGAGAAAGGGAAAGGGAACATAAAGCTGGAAATTAACCAAATGATTTACAAAAGGAGGTCAATCCCACAAATGATGTCACTGTACTGGATGTTGATTCTGAGGAAATTTAGAAATTAAATGGATAGTTCATAAGCAATTGGAAAGACAAACAGATAATCTTAAGCCAGCATTGGTTTTACTAAGATAAGTCATGCTAGACCAAAATAATTTGATTTTTTGATATATTTATGAGACTGGAGGAGTATGAAATCTTGTAAAAATAACAAACCTGGATTTAATAAAGGCATTTGATAGAGTCTATCATGATATTATTGTGGACTAGACGTAGATATATAGGCTGGATGATAATATGTTTAAACAGGTTCAGAGATAAATGAATGATCATGCCCAAAAGGTGCTGATGTGACTTGACGTTAATCATCAATTGATGTCCAACTGAAATGGGCTGAGTTGTCTGAGAAGGAGGCTGAGAATAAAGTCACATGAGGATCTGCTGAAGGAACAAAGACTATTTAGTCTGGAGATTTCAGGGTAGACGTTAGGAGACATTAAAGTTATTTTCAGATATGCAAAGGACTATCATGTGAAAGAGGAATCCAAATTACTCTGTTTGACTCTAGTGGGCAAACAGTTGGAAATTATGGTAAGATTTCAGCTCAGTACATGGAAAAAATGGTCTTCCAATGTCCCAACAATTAGAACCCTCCCAAAATGGAAAATGGGCTAACTAGTTTGAGAATGAGCTCGTCATCACTGGAAATATTCGAGGGCTTGTTTAGCTTTGAGACTCTATAATCTCATGTAATACATAGCTTGTAAATTTAAACAGAGCTGAGCATTCAACAGGATGTGAGATATAAAGAGATTGAACTTTGGTTCCCAAAGCTTTTCAGCACTTTCCATGAGCAAACCTGTTCGTTTCAACAGCAGCAGAATAATGCAGATTCTTCTTTATTAATCATGCCAAATTTGAACTCAATACTCATGTGCTGACAAAAGAGCATCAAAGCAAACCATGAACATGCACATCTCTGACAGATTAATAAACATTCCCCTCATGAGCACAAAGGCACAAACATTTTTTTTAAAAGCTGTTAATATTTTGAACAGAGTTTACGCTCCACTTGGCAACTGGAAAGAGACAGAAACATATTTCAACTGTCTTCCTGAAACAAGAAATAGCATTTTGGGGTTTTTCTAATTAAATAGTTTTGAAACTTCTTGAACAAATGCCCTGCTGCACACTAAGCCAATCCATCCCTTTGTATATCTCTCATTCCTTTTCCTGATTAAAAAAAAATAATAGGATAAGAAGCCAGGGATGGGAAGGATTCAATATTTAAAGGTACTCTTAGAAAACCCTAGACTTAAGGGGGAGAAGAATGATGATTTCAGTTCAATTTAAAGCCATGGTTTAGCTTTTAATTACCTGTGTGACCTAAAGGCAAATTGTTCCATCTTTATAGGCCCTAGTTTTTTCGTCTTCCAGATTAGGGCACTGTACTGGTTTATATTCCCATGCTCCAGTGACTCTACCAGTGTAACTGTGGGTAAGTCTATTAACCTATGTGACCTAGGAAAGTCACTTCATCTTTCTGAGCCTCAGTTTATTTATCTTTAAAAAGATAGAATTTGACCTTTCAGATCTCTTCCAAGCTCTGAATTCCATGATTCTATTTAATGAATTCAACTTAATTCAGTTAAATTCAATGAACATTTATGAAACTGCTCCAGCACTATACTGGGTGCTATAGAAGAAACAATAAAAAAAAATAACTTATACTCCCAAAGTGCTTTAAGATTTAAGATGCTCTCCTATGCTAAGAACTTTATAATATAGAGGGGAGGAGAAAGTAAATTCCCACAGACAACAATATAATATAGTAGAAAAAGTGTTAGATTTACATTTGGAGGAACTGGGATCTTCCACTTACTCTCTCCATGACCCTGGGAAAAGTGGGATACTCAGTTTCCTCATCTTTCAAAATGAGAAGATTGAACTTGATAATTTCTAAAATTTAGAATCCTAAGGTAAATGTAGAGAAGAACAATAAGCAAACTGGCATGGGAAATTCAAGTATGAATAGATCACTTATAGTTGGAGTGTGGGATAGGGGGTCAGGGAATCAAGGAAGGCTTCAAGGAAAAAAATCCCAAATCAGGCCTCAAATACAGAGGAAGATTTCATAGATTTAGAGGTAGAAGGAAACTTAGAGGTGGTTTCTCTCAATATTCTTCATTTTAAAGAGGAGAAATTGAGGCTTAGGAAAGTTATAACTTGTTCAAATGTTCAAACAAATAACTTGTTCATGACCAGATAAGCAGTAAGTAATGAAGCCAGGATCTGAACTAGGGAAACCCTGATATGAAATCAAGACCTCTTTCCACTGGATTACATTGTTAGAGGAAACCATTTCCTGATTTAACCCAATCCCACAGCTTGATGTGATATTGCCCTTTTCTGAACTCCTACAACACTTTCCCTCATTCTTCTGTACAAACCCATATTTCATTCTGCCCTATCATTAACCTAAGGACTTAAGATTTTATTGGCTTATGCCTAACTTAGAGTCTTAGATGTCTAAGACTCAGAGAGTTTAAATGCTATTTAACAACAACTAATAATAATAACTATATAGTACCTATTCTGTGCCACACACTGCACTGAATATCTTACAAATAAATTTTATTTGATCCTCACAACTCTGAGAGGTAGGCACTATTACTATCCCCATTTTAGAAATGAGACAACTGAGGCAAAGATATGTTACTTGATTTGCCCATGATTACACTTGTCAAGATCAAGATTTGAATCCAAGTCTTCCTAATTCAGAGTCCAACAGTCTATCCATTCTACTATATGTCATTTATGTATTCATGCTATTAGACTTTACATGGTAGATGTATGCACAAAGTTATGAATAATCAATAGCTTCCTTATTTAAATTTAATTAAGTGAAGAAAAGATCTGCAGCCAAATAAACTTAAATGGAATATTTTTGTAGTTTCTGGCAACAAAAGGCATACCTTCCAGGGATGTTCTTCCAGGATGCAACCAGCAGCCTGCCTTTTCTTCCTTGATTTGGTAACTGAGGGAGAACCTATTTTCATTCTGGCACCTATATTCTCTCTTAGCTGGCAGAATCACTAATCATCCCAACCTCAAGCTGAAGAGGACACCATCAGCAGTAGTTACAAATTCTGAATCCAGGTAAAATCAATGTTTCTTTAGTCCAGGTCAGAGGAGGGAGGGGGAATGAATGACACAAGGGGATTTTGCTGTGATATTAAAATCCAACCTGATGGAGAATATGAGGACATCTTCATAAGATCTCTCATTGCTCCCCTATACATATTTTGCTTCAGCTGAGTTAAACCATTCCCTGTGTGCTGCATATGTCCCAAGCTTTTCCTCATCTATGTCACTGCTTTCCCATCATTTCCTACATCTAGATTGACTTCCCTAATTATACTTCAAATCCTAATTATACTTCAAAACCCACATCCTTTCTCTCTTAGTCTATCTTAGATTAAAGTTATTTTTGTTTCTGTCTTGACCTTTGTGTTAGATTGTATAAGACAGATATACTCAATACCTTTTTGCTGAATGAACCAATGAATGGATGATCACTGTGATAGAAAAAATAGGAACATCTTTCTTAATGACATTGAGTTCTAGATAAGTCAAATTTTAAGGCATATAAGAGAAAAAACAGAAATACTAGAGTAAAACTAGAAAATTCTGTTCTTGTTGCTGTTATTTCAGTACTATTTGACTGTTTGGAACCCTATTTGGGCTTTTCTCGGCAAAGATGCTGGAGTATTTTGCCATTTCCATCTCCAGTTCATTTGATAGATGAGGAAACTCAGGCAAACAGGGTTAAGTGACCTGCCCAGAGTGACACAGCTAGGAAAAGACTGAGGCCAGATTTGAACTCAGGAATACCCAGAATGAGAAAGTAGCATTCTGTCCTAAACTTAGTTCACCTTAAACTATAGATTGGTAAAATACCCATTGTTACTATGGGAATTGTAACTTTGGAAATCAGGCTGCCTAACTTTACATCACTCTCTGCACCATGATTTCCAACTTCAGAGTATAGAAGGGCTTGGCATTTAATCTGTACCAGATGCATGGGCTCTCAGATCAGTGTTTCATTGATTCAGAAGGGAGCTATCATAGCACTCTTTGGAGCACATTTCACGTGTGTGTCATGCTAGATGGCTTTCTGGAGAGACACTAAAGTTGTCATGCCAAAAGCTCCTGCAATGACTTTCTTTACACACAGAGCCAGCTGGATATTCAGAGAATCAGATTTTTTTTGCATGTATATGATTGCTCCTTTTCTACCCCCCCATATATACTTGTATATTTTTTTCTTCTTTGAAGGTGAAAAATTTTATGTGGCTTATATCCAAACCAGTACTACAAATTTAGAAAAAACCAAACAGCAATATGGTTGCTGCATGTGGAGTCAGAGGTTATGGATTCAGATCTTGTCTCTGACACTATCTGTGGGATTCTGAGAAAATTGCTTAACATCTTTAAACCTCAGTTTCTACAATTGTAAAATCAGTGAGTTAAACCTCTAAGGTATCTTCCAGATCATAATTTATGCCCCATGATCTTGATCTTGCATGTACTATCTTTAAATATTAAGGAGCTAATAAATAACTAGAACATTTTAAAAGCTGTACCTTTCCTAAACATGAAATAGATTTTTTTTTTAAATTTTAAAATAATTTGTAATAAAACATGGTAAAACTATTTGACTGTCATTCAAGTCAACAAAATTTATTGAATATCTATACTACTATATCCAAAGCATTGTGCTAGATTTTAGGAGAGATACAAAGTTTATACAACACAGGAGTCCTGTCCTAATGGAATTGGATATGATGCATAAGTAATTGGCATGTGCTATTTTGTATCATAGTTACATGTATACAAAGGACACAAACCAAGCACAAGGGGAAATTAAAGGGGAAAAAGTCATTGTCAACTGGGGGAAATAAGGGGAAGTTTCATGGTAGATATGGCATCCAGGCAGGGCTTTACAGAAGAGTTACTTAACCTTTTTTATGTAATGGATTCCTTTGATATTCTGGCAAAGCCTGTGGATTCTTCTCAAAATATGTATTTTAAATTTTTTTTTTAAATTTCAGTTCTAAGTTCTCATCCTTTCTTCCAAATTGGAGGAGGCAGAAATACATATCATTCATATGAAGTCATGCAAAACATTTCCTCTTTAGCTATGTTGCTTTAAAAAAAGTGAAGAAAAAAGTGCTTCAATCAGCACACAGAGTTCATTAGTTCTCTCTCTGGGAAGGGAAAACATTTTTTAAATCATGAATTCTTTGGAATTGTCTTAGATAACCATACTGATCAGAATAGCTTAGCCTTTCACAGTTGATCATCACTATAATGTTGTTGTTACTGTGTACAATGTCCTCCTGGCTCTGTTCATTCCACTTTACAAAAATGCATACAAGTCTTCCCAAGTTTCTCTGAAACATGCCTTTCATCATGTCTTATAGCAAAATAATATTCCATTACAATCATATACTATAACTTGTTCAGACATTCCCCAATTGATGGGAATTTCCTCAGTTTCCAATTCTTTGCCATTACAAAAAAAGCTGCTATAAATATTTTTGAACATGTGAGTGTTTTTCCTTTTTCTTTAATTTCTTTGAGATACAAACCTAGTAGAAGTACTGCTCAATTAAGGGTGTGGACAAATTTTAAATTTAGGCCTGGTTCCAAATTGTTCTCCAGGATGGCAAGATTAGTTTACAACCCTACTTGCATTCGTGTCCCAAAGTTTCTTTATCCCCTTTAGTATCCCCCTCATTTTCCTTTTCTGTCATATTAGTCAGTCTGATGGGGGTGAGTATGTTCAAGTTGTAATTTGCATTTCTCTAATTATTAGTGATTTAGAGCATTTTTCATATGACTTCTGATGGTTTTGATTTCTTATTTTGAAAATTTCCTGTTCATATCCTTTGACCATTTATCAATTGGAGAATGGCTCTTATTTTTATAAATTTGGCTCAGTTCCCTATATATTTGAAAAATGAGAACTTTACCAGAGAAACTTACTGTAAAAATTTCTCCTATTTCCTGGCTTTTTTTCTAATTTTGATTGTATTAATTCTGTTTTGTAAAACTTTTTAAAATTTAATGTAATATAAATTATTAATTTCCCTTTTGTGATTATTTTTCTCTTTTATATGGTCACCAATACTTCACTTATCTATAGATCTCACAGATAATTTTTTTGTGTGTTCCCTTAATTTATTATATCACCCTTTATGTCTAAATCATATACTGATTTTTTGTTTATTTTAGTATACTGTACAATGTACATTGATCTATGCCTAGTTTCTGACAGACTACTTTCCAGTTTTCTTAGCAGTTTCCCAGAACCATTTTTTGTGACATAATGAGTTCTTGTTCCCACAGCTAGGATCTCTGAAATTATCAAAATACTAGGGTACTGTAGTCATTTACTTTTCTATAGTGGGTACCCAATCTATTGCACTGATACACTTATCTAGTATCAGAATGTTTAGATGATTTGTAGCATAGTTTGAGATCTGGTTCTATTAGACCACCAAGGTTAATGTCTTTTAAATGCACAAAATAGGCAGCTAGGTGGCACAGTGGTCAAAGTGCTAGACCTGGAATCAAGAAGATCTAAGTTAAAATTTAGACATGTACTAGCTGTTTTTTTAAATTTCCTCATATGTAAAATGGGAGTACAATAGCACCTGTCTCCCATGATTGTTATAAAGATGAAATGAAATAATATTTTTAAAGACCTACAAAACTTTATAGCCCACAAAATCATCTGTTAGATCTGTAGATAAGGGAAGTATTAGTAGATAAGGGAAGCATATATAAATGCTAGCTATTATTAGAAAATAAAACATTTAGGATTATAAAAAGAAAGCAATTATGTTGAAACACTGTTATCAAAATACTTTTCCAGACAATTTCCGTATGATGAAATTAAAGCCATCTATAGTTATATGAAAAAAATGCTCTAAATCACTATGATTAGAGAAATGAAAATTCAAACAATTCTGAGGTACTACCCAACACCGCTCAGATTGGCTAAAATGACAGGAAAAGGTAATAATAAATGTTGGAGAGGATATGAGAAAAATGGGACCCTAATGCATCATTGGTGGAGTTGTGAAATGATTCAACTATTTTGGAGACCAATGTGGAACTATGCCCAAAGGACTATAAAACTGTGCATACTTTTTGACCCAGCAATGCCATTACTGGGTCTGTATCTCAAGGAAATCATAAAGGAGGGAAAAGAAACCATATATGCAAAAATTTTTGTAGCAGTTTTTTTTTATGGTAGCAAAGAATTGGAAAATGAGTAGATGTCTATCATTTGGGGAATGGCTGTACATGTTGTGGTATATGAAGTTAATGGAATATTATTGTTCTATAAAAATGATGGACAAACTGATTTTGAAAAGGCCTGGAAAGATTTACATGGCAGAACCAGGAATATATTGTACACAACAACAAGATGTGCAACGATCAATTATGAAAGACTTGGTTCTTCTCAATGGTTCAGTGATCTAAGGCAATCCCAATAGACTTTGGACAGAAAATGCCATTTGCATCCCCAAAAAAGAAATGTGGATACTTAATGTAAATCAACACATGCTATATTCACTACTTTTTCTACTTTTTAATCTTTCCCATAGTTTTTCTGTTTTGCTCTAATTTTTCTCTCCCAACATGATTAATAAAGCAATGTGTATTAAAAAAGAAAGCATAAAAAAGTAAACATAAAAGTAAAATCATAAGGAACTAAGTAAAGTAAAATTGTTTGTAAAAATATTTTTTCTTAAAAGTTTATTAATCCTAGTTTAAAAATCCTGTTTTAAAGGATAAATAAGGATTAAATAGGTAAAGAGAGGGAAAGGATATTCAAGATATAAGGAAATCTTGAAAACAAAGATAAAGAGGCAGAAAACACAAGGCATGTGTAGGAGACAAAAACTAATTAGATTAATTAATTAATTGTTAGAGCAGAGAGAATGCAGCATAGATCAATATGAAATACAGCTAGAAATACTATGTGACAACAGATCACAGAGGGCTTTGAATGCCAGTCAAAGGAGTTTGAACTTTACTCAGTGAATAATGGGAAACCAATAAATACTCTTGAGCAGAGGACCTACAGAATTAAATTGATCAGGAAGATTGGTCAGCAGTAGTATGAAAGGTGTATAATAGAGGAAAAAAAACTGAGTTTGAAAGACCTTTTAGGAGGTTTTTGTAATAATCCAAGTATTAGAAACTTTTCAGAATTGGCATTTTAACCCAGGTGTTCCAACTTCAAATCAATTTGGTTTTTTAAAAAATTCAGTACAACAGCTTTCTTTGAATACCTGGGTAAAATATTTAGTCCACATAGATCATATTTTGAAATTTGATGAGGCAAGAATTTAAGGAATAGGATAAATCCCCCAAAAGTTGTGTCTGTCATACTGTTCATTAGAAATAGGCAAGAGCCAATGCTGAATACTAAATTGGATGGAACGAAGTCCAAGAAATCCAGGCCAGTTTACATAGTCCAGAAAAACCTCTGGGTATTTTGGATTTAATCTTCCTCTGGTAAACAAGCTATACTTTTTCTTGTCATAGCTACTCTCTTCCCAATAGCTACTTCTATAACTAGAACATTCCAAACTAGACATTTCTAGAGTTGATCGATGTTTCCCTTGCTTGTAATGCCTAGTCATAGTAATATACATTGTTATTCAAGAGTCTTGTTCCCTTTCCTGCTTCTTTCTCAGCTCTGTCTCTCCCCTTGTTTTTGGTGAACACTTACATATTTCAGAGGAGATGAAAAATCAGTAAGATCATCCTGTGTGCAATACCTTCTCATCTCTATAAAACATCTGAGCATCTTGCATTCAGGAGAGGCCCTGACCCTGAAGCAAGGATCCAAGAGTACTAGGCCATCATGGACATTTCTTGTTATGATCAGAAGTCCATAATATTCAAGGCTCCCTGAAGACATCCCTGGTTGTATTCCATTCCTGTCCCAGTTTCCATGTGGAAGTATTTGTACCTGTCCCAGAATAAAGAGTTCACTCGGTGAACCTTATATCCCTTCCTTGCTCTTCTGCCTTAAACTCACTTCACTGTTTCCATTAAAGCACCATGAATTTCCCCTTTTTTTAAGGATATTCCTTGAAAATGCCAAATAATTACTGACTCTGTGAAGTCTTAGCAACAGACAACATTCAGGAGTCTTACTCTTTTTCCTGCTATATTCCTTTCCCAGATCTGGTTCTCTTCCTCTTTTCTCAAAGTCTGTGATTTCATCCTTTCTTTGGGAACTTTTGGTAGTTGTTCTGCATGTGAAAGATGGGAGGGGATAATCCTTTATCTAAAAAATGAAAGCTCTCAGAATTCTTTCCCAAGCCCTTTCTTTTCCATCATGTCCTCTCTGACCTCCCTTTTCTCAGACCTTCAGTCTGTGCTCCAAGAAGACAAGGAGATTATAGATTGTGGAGTCATAAGGTTACAATTCAGTATGAGCTGCAAAACTTATGCCCATAACCTTTGAGCACTCTTGTTAGGCTTATATCAGCTGACCCAAGATTGATATGTTCTTATAGACAAGAGTATGTTGCCTCATACAAAGTTAAGCTTTATTTTTTAACAGCCACTTGGACATCAAATTCTCACAGCTTAACTATTCAAATCCCTTTGCCTTTCACTTAATCTAAAAGTGTAAACTATAGGGAAGAAGAATTTAGTGTATATGCTTTATATGGAAACCAATCTCAAGACAGACATCATGAAAGAAAAGAGATGTTTAAGATGCATTACTTTACAGTCACTTTTTCCAAATTGTTTCTGATGGTAAATGAGGCTTCACAAGGATTATCACTTCAGTATTTTCTTGACCGGATCTTGCCCTAAGGCTATACACATGGGTCCATGTTGCATTATTATTATTATTATTTTTAAAACAAACTTTGTTGCTTCTTTTAATCACAAATAAAAAGGCTTTACCTAAAGAATGTTAACTAAGGTTTTCTATTGAAGTGGTCAAGGCTTCACTCAAAGAAGTATGGGAACAATATGTGTGGGAAACCTGGGTAAGCTATGAAGTTCTCTCAGATTAATCTCACTCTGATTATTGTGTTACTATTGTTCAGTCATTTTTTTTCAGTCATGTCTGATTCTTCATGACCCTATCTGGGGGTTTTGTAACTTGGCAAAGGTACTTGAGTGTTTTGCCATTCTCTTCTCCAGCTTACAAATGAGGAAACTGACACAAACAGGGTTAAGTGATTTGCCCAGGATCACACAGCTAGTAAGTACCTAAGAACAGATTTGAATTCAGGAATTTCCTGATTCCAGGTCCAGCATTCTATGTACTATGACACTTAGCTGCCCATTCTGATTATTCAAAGTCAGCAACAGCATTTTAACTTGTGCTACTCATAGATATCCACAGATTATCTTTTGCTAGAAACTATTTTCTATGACTCACCATGGTTTGAAAGTAACTTTTTAAGAAACAGAATTTTCCCCAAAAATATTCTCAAATAAAATTATTTATTATGCCACAGCTTACTACACATTCCCTCCCAGTAAAATGATATAAAGTAATAATCTTCTTAACCATTCAATGTCAGGTGGCTTTGGAATTAGAGCTAATATGAGAAAGCTGTTGAGGTGATGCAGCTGTATAATGAGTCCCAAATATAGTCACTGAATTCCAGAACCCATCCTGTGACCATCTCACTTGTATGTAGGAAGGTTCCTTTTCTTTAGACCTTACTTTCCCCTTTTATACATTAATGGATTTGAGCCAGATAGGCTTCCAAAAGCCTTCCCAGCTTTGACAGGCTATGATCCTAAGCAGGTCTACCACCGATGCATGATCTTAATTTATTAATGGCCACTAAGGGAGGAATAGGCTGAAGAAGCCAAAAACATTATACCCACTTTCCACTATGCCTCCCCACAGAGAAGCTAAGAAGAGACAGTTTTCCCTACACAACGTTTCTGAGCTTCCTGTAGAGCAGGCTGTCATAGATGCGACCCTGAACTAATGAAGACTAAGGCAGAAGAGTGCCTGATATCCAAGTACTGACAAGTTGGTCTTACTATGTTAGAAAGTCTTGGGATAAAGCAGTGATAGCCAGAATGCCTATCACTGCAACATAAAACTAGCTAAGTATGAACAGAGTTTCATTATTAGAAGACTGACAATGAGGTAGTTTTTGGTTTTGTCTGGGTTTTGTTTTGTTTTGTTTTTGAGATGGGGGCTAAATATTTGTCCTGCACTGCATTCTACTGCTAAGTAACCCATGATTCTTATGAAGTAAACACGTTCTACTAGAAGCATTAAAAATCCAGTGCTGGATAGACCCATGAATACACATTATGGGGGGGACTACTTTCAATTGCATGAGAAATCCTGGGGGGAAACTAGAAAGCAGTCTGGAAGAAATTATATTTAGAAGAACATTTTCCACTATATACCATAATATGGTCTAAATGGATACCTGACTGCAATACAAAGATCACATCATTTTTTAAAAAAATGCAAGAGAATAGGCAAATGAAAATGCAAGTGACTAAAGAGAGAATTTTTAATTGAACAGAAATATAAGTAATCATAAAATACAGAAAACATTATATAGATTATAAACATTTTATAAATTTTGCATGAACAAAATTAATAAGATAAGAAACTATTGACTGAAGAGAAATTGTGCCAAATATTATTGGTATCCAAGATAGAAAACTAATAAACACATGTGACCAAGAACTCTTCCTTAATATCAAAGTGATCAAAGAACATAAATAGTTTTCTAAAGAGAAACTACAAGTTAATGATATGAAAACATTCTCCAAATCACTAATAATAAGAGAAATGCAAATTAAAACAAATCAAGTTTCACCTTAAAAATTGATAAAGATGAACAAAATATGGAAACAGTTAATGTTGGAGGCGCTGTGAGAAGACAGGAACAATAATAAATTGTTGCTGGGGCTGTAAATTTGCTGGTTCTTTGAACCAGTATCTCCCAACCCCAGGCTTATTGTTCTTTTCACTTTGAGTTTCATAACACACACATTAGACATCCAGCAAATGTTTACTGACAAATTCTATCACCTGAGCCAAATCAGTCACTAAACACCCGCTATATGCAAGGCTATGTAGATATAAACAGTAGGCTGGGAATCCCATTTCCCCTCCACCTACCTGAGGTCTGATGCTGAATTTGTCTATGTTTCTATGAGTTATCCGACCTCTGTAGGTTGAAGTTTTCCTGTATGTAAAATACCTTCATCATAGTTACTCTGACAACAGGAGCCCATAGGAGTTTAGCAAGGGCATCAACATAGTCCTGAAATTGCTCTCCTTAGATACCTTGGAAGAAGAAAATCAAAGCTTTACCAAAGGGTGCATATTTGAGTAAACCAATTGAAACTTGCTTAAGATTGGACAGACCCATACTGGGTTCTGGACAGCTAGCTTCTAATTAGAAGGCTAAATTCCCTGTTCAATGGCTCCTCTTCAGTATCCCTAGGTAGATCTTGATTCTATCATTCAATGGTCTACCTATCCCTCCTACCTTAACATAATTCATGAATTTGATAATTATTTCATTTGCACCTTTATCCAAGTGGATAGGAGAGATAAATATTTAACCAGACACATGATTTCATTGCTATATTTAAAATCTTACAGTCTTAGAAAATTGCCTAGGGTACTGTCTTTTCCAGAATCCTATAGTATTACACTATCTCAATTATAATATATCCAAACTAACAACGAAAAATAGGATTCCACCAAGAATAGGTCCTTATAATATTCAACTTAAGATCTTTCTTCAGGCTGACAAGGATCCTTTCATTAAATAACATTTTTTAAGCTATGGCTTATGACCATTTATAAAGCCATATCCATCATTCATTCAAGATCAATCACAGTAGTTCAATGATCATGTCTGTTAAGTTCTTTCAATATACTGGGATACCAAATTGGTCTCAGTAATGACTGATATGGTTAAAATCACTATATTTCAACTCCTGGAAACATCTTGTCAGCTATGAGATACCTCTCCCTGTCAACAGGGTTTTGTTTTAGCTACAGGATGTGTCGTTCTTTCTAAGTGTTCATTTGTCACTTTCACAAGCCAGAATTAGGCACCATATGCTGGGTGCCATCAAAGTGTCTATAAGGAATGAGGACATCCCACCCTTTCCAAAGCATCTGGGACTCTGGAATCTTGGTTGGAAGAACATCAGTTTCCAATATCCACAGCTGCCAAAGGACAATGAGTCTGCAGATTAGCACAAATCAAGGAAAAGATTTCTTTAAAACTACAAGTTAGTGAAGTGTCAGTTACCACTGACAAAGACTTAAACTAGCACTATCACTCATTTCTCTCCTCACTTGGCAAAATATATTAAAGAGACCTCAAAGCACATCCAGGCACTAGCCCTGGCCAGTTCTTGCCTAAACAATGTAGCTGTTAGCTTCTTCTGCCCAGAACTATCCAAATAATAATGCACTATATATAATCTTGTACATCTAGGCCCACTGGGACCAACCAGAATTGAGTGATTGACTAAATGATGGATAGATTCATTTACTCATTCATTCATTCATTCAATCTTTTCCAACTGATCTTACAGAAATAAGAACATTCATCTCAGAGCCAGGAGACATATATTTTGAGTCTTAGCTCTAGACACTCACAAGCTGTTCCACCACCATCACCACTAAGAGAAGGTTAAATCTTTCTGAACTTGAGCTCTTCATCATAAAATGGGAATAGCACTTTCTTTTTTTTTCTTTTTTTAATAGTATTTTATTTTTCCATATATATATGTATATGCATACATATATATAGTTTGCAACATTCATTTTTGTAAGATTTTGTGTTCCAATTTTTTTAACCTTCCTTTTATACTTCCCCCTTTCCTAAAATAGTAAGTAATCTGATATAGATTAAATATGTGCAATTCTTTTAAACATATTTCCAGGAGATAATATTTTCAAGACTAACCATATTGAAGTAAGAACCTTATAAGCTTTTAAAGCATGATACAAATGGGTTAAGATTATAGTTATATGAAAGATCCTGGGAGATGTGCAGATGAAAAATTAATCAATAAATATTTATCAAGCAATTACTTTGCAGCAGGTGCTGCAATAGGTTCTGGGGATACAAAATCAAAAATTAAATAGTCCCTTCCCTAAAGCAGCTTACATTCTATTAAGGCAAAGGTTGGCATGTGCTGGTAACACAAGTGGCTCTCTGAAAAATAAATACATGCCCCACTAAAAATGTAATAACCAATTCTTATGAGTCTATTCAAGTAGACTCTAACATATCCTTGGGCGAGAAGAGATAAATAGATACATAAATACACAGCTGTACATATAAATATGTATACATATATGAAATATATATATATATATACAAATACAAATTATATAAAATATATATAAGTATATATATATAAATATAAAAGTAAATACATAAAATAAATACAAGATTTTTTTTTTGGTAGGAGAGATTTTTTAAAAGATGCTACATAGAAAATAGTACTTAAACTGATTCTTAAAGAATATTAGGAATTCTAAGAAGCAAAAAAGTAAGGAAGGAGTGCCTCCCAAGAATAAGGGAAAAACTCATACAAAGACAAAAAGATGGGATCATGAGATCAAAGAGCTAGAGCTAGAAGAAAACTGAGAAGCTATCTAGTTTGGATATTGCATTCTATTGATGAGGAAAAGAAGGATTTAGGGAAGTTAAGTGACTCATTTAAGATCACCCCAATAGTAAATATCAGATGAAAATGGCATGTAGTTTGTAGGGAAAAGCAAAACATCTAGTTTAGCTCGACTATAGAGTGGATGAAAATGTAAAATTAAACTATAATAATATATAATAAATCTGGAAAGATTTGTTGGAATTAGTTTATGAAGGGCTTTCCCATGCTAATCAAAGATGATTTGATATTAGATCCCAGAGGTAGACAAAAGCCAATGGAATTTATTGAAAAGATAAACTCACTAGTTGTGAGTTTTAGGAAAATCAGTTTGGCATCTGATTGGAGGATAATGACAAATGTTTCAACTCTCCAGTTACTCTGCCAACTGCTCTGCCACCTTGAAGGTATCCTCTGTGTCTTCACCCCCTACTTCTTCTAGTTTGCAATCATAATCAAAACTACGGTCACTCTAATCCTCAATGGTTCTGCTTACCGTCTCATCTCTGTAAACCACCATAGCTACCCAAATTATAACCATCCAGTAAAACCGTGTCACTCCCTTGCTAACAAATCTCCCTTAACCATTTGCTAAGTAGTTCCCTATTGCCTATAATAATAAAATGAAAAGTCCTGAGCCTGCCCTTCAAGGGCCTCCACAATCTGGCTCCAAACTTTTTTGACACTATTTCTTTTCAAGCACCTTATGTGCCATCCATAGTCATCTAGTAGCTCTTTTGTCTAGTCTTCTCTAATTTCCTTGAGCTTTTCATCCACTTCCACTCTCCATGACCAAAGCACATACTTTCCTTATTTTCTCCGTTGATGTTCTTCTTGTCTAGCAGGCCCAGTGGCTCAGTGGCTACCTCCTTTGGGAAACTTTTCCAGATTTCTCTTGCTTAAAATGATATCCCTTACTCATTTTTACCTAGAATATTCATCCTGAACTTGGATGTTGCTATAATCACATTCTACTTTATATTATTAGGCAGCTAGGTAGCACAATAGATAGAGCACTGTCCTAGAGTCCTAAGGCTTATGTCCTTACAAAAAACTCAAATTCTGATTTAGACATTTATCAGCTATGTGACACAGCAAGGTGATTAAACTCTCCTAGCTTTGTTTTCCTCATCTGTAAAATGGAGACAATGATAATATTTCTCTATTATTTTAAGAATCAAATGAAATAAAATATAAAGCTCTTTGAAAATTTAAAAATTCTATATATGCTAATTACTATTCTTAGTAACAGATAGATATGGATTTCTTCTCATACCTTCATCTATTCTCTATATATCTTATACTTAGTTGCTTACAAGTTGTCTCCTTCACTAGGATGCATGTTCCTTAAGGGCAGACTTTTCTTTTTTCTTTTCCTTTTTTTTTTTTTTGCTTTTTTGCCAAGGCAATTGGGGTTAAGTGACTTGCCCAGGGTCACACAGCCAGGAAGTGTTAAGTGTCTGAGATCAGATTTGAACTCAGGTCCTCCTGACTTCAGGGCTGGTGCTCTATCCACTATGCAACCTAGCTGCCCTGAGCAGACTGTTTTCTTGTCTTTCTTTGCACACTTAGTAGAGTATCTGACACAAAGTAAGCCCTTAATAAAAGTTTAACATCTTACTGGTTGACTCTATTAGATTAAAACTCTTTGAGGGCAGGCACTGAGTTATTTTGTATCTTTGTGTCTCTAGAATAATAAATGAGACTTTGTACACAGTAGGTAAATAATAAATTTATGCTGAATTGAAATGATAATAAAGGCAGAGAGAAGCATAATCAGTCTATAGTAGGTTAAAAGTTGCAAAGGAGGAACTTGGGCATTAAATTCAGGAAACTCTACCCTCTGAAAGGGAAATTAAGAAGACTCAACATAGAATGAGAAGACTGGGCCAGTACAGAAATAACTACACCACACCTTCACCAAAAATTGGTTTAGAGTATGGATGGCTGAGTTTCTTTAAATCCTACCAGGGAGAAACCAATATAAATGTCACTCTTATGAAGGTTCTTTGGAAAAACTTCTGTTCCTTGGGAACTGTAAAGTACTAATGATAAGTTAAAACAAGAACAAGCAGTCTGTATAGAAATAGAGGGTTAGGGAATATAAATGTTTCATATGTTTCTAGTATTATCCAGGCTCAAGGAGGTCCAGTCATCTTGATTTAGACCTGAAAAGATTTTAGAGGTCTCAGCTTAAACCCTTTCATTTTCCTACAGGGAAACTAAGTCCCATAGGGAGAAACTGACTTGTCCAATGTTCCTATTGTAGAACACAGAAAATCAGATTATTATGGCTTACTGACCTTATTCATTAATATCATCAAGCTTTAATTTGGAAGGATATTCAGAAAGTCACTAAATTGTGTGTAACATTTGATCCAGCTCTATCACTAGAGACTTATAGCTCCAAAGAGATCAAATAAAATAACAAATGCAAAAATAATGATGGCAGCTTTTTTTCTGTAATGATGAAGAAATGGAATTAAGGGGATGTCACCAATTGGGGAATAGCTGAAGAAATTATGGCATATAAATGTGATGGAATACTGTTATGCTGTGAGAAATGGCAAAAAAGTATTGTTTCAAAGAAACATGGGAAGAATTGTATGAATTGATACAGAGTAAAATGAACAGAATCAGGAGAGTAATTTGTAACAACACTGCAAAAATAGATAACTTTGAAAGACTTAAGGGCAGGAATAATGCAGTGACCAAACGGAATTCCAGAGGAATGATGATAAAGCATGCTATGAACCTCTTTAGAGAAGGGTGTCTGATTCAGGGTGCAGAATTAGTCATATCTTTTTTTGGACATGGCCAATAAAGGACCTTGTTTTGTTAAAGTAGGCATATTTATTATAAGTTATCTTTTTCCCAGTGGGGAGTGGGAGAGAGAAAAAAATGGATTTTTGTTTCATTGAAAAAAACAGTTCTTTTAACGACAACCAACTTTATTTACCCTCATTTTCTTTCCAACAACTTGCCTTTGGTTCTTTGTTCTATTTCCCAAGAAGATATTCCAACTAGTGATAGAATGCACTGACTACTTGGTCAACTGACATGTGGATTCTGGCCCATTTGGCAGATGTGTTTCTTGGTGTAAATGAATAAGTTGGCAATTGGCTTATCAGTCTATCTCTGAAATCTGGTCAGAAATCAGATCTCTGCCCTTTATTTCCTCTCCCCGCCCCCTACTGCCTCCTCAAAGAGTTGATAAAAATTGAGATATTAAGTTTGACAAGTTAAAAAAAACCCTCCCCAAAGTCCATGAATCTCAGCCAAAGTTGCTGGCCAGTAAGCTTCAGACTCTATTGGTTCTTAACAACAACAGGGTTAATCTGCTTTCTGGCTTTTTCATGGATTCATCATCGTTATCAAATATTTTCTGAGTCTGCACAATATACAGGGGAGTGGCTCAAACTATCTATACTCATTAAGTAATTTTGTACCCCAAACTAGCCAAGTTTTATGAGCATTTTCTCCTCAAAACTGACCTTTTATAGAACCCTGGTCCTTGCCAGAAAATGAACAGAAAGAAAAAAAGAAAAAGATTAAGAAAGCCGAGAGAAAGAATGAATATAAATTTGAGCATAATGATCATCAGAAAGTCATATCATGTTAGAAATGAAAGTCCTTAGAACAGACACTACCAAAAAAAAACCAGAATTAAAGGATAAGAGTCCTTAAGAGACCTTAAAATGTAAAATGTCAGGCAAATAGAATGCCAGATTTAGAAGAGACCATAAAACACAAATGTTCAGAACTACAAGGAACCTTAGAACACAGATTGTTAGAGATAATCTCAAAGGTCATCTAATCCCCAGTTTCTTAAACTTCAGTTCATGACTCCCATATGGGGGACTTATATCTGAATATGGGGGTTGCAAAATTATAATTTATTATCAGTAAATGTTTGATTTGTATACCTATTTTATATCCTATGAATCTGGGGTCATAAAAATTTCTTGGGTGAAAAGGAGTTATGAGTGGAAAAAGTTTAAGAAGCACCAATCTAGACCTCTTTTCATTTTGCAGAGGAGGAAATTGAGACTCAGAGAGGAAAGAACCAAGATTAAAATCTGGTTTTTCTGATGCTAAATCCAGATTTCTTTTTACTATATTGTTTTGTGCCCTTCAAAGGCTCTAAAAATTAGAAGCAAATAATCACTAACTCATTCAAAATATATCTATTAAAACCCTACTCCTTTCAGAGCACTCTTCTGGGAGCTGGGAGAGAGTTTTAAAAGTTAAGATGCATTCCCTGCCTTCTTGGAGCCTGTAATCTAATAGAAATTAAGCTAATTAATCAAAAGGATGAATTAAGATGGAGATGGAATATTGGGGAGCATGACAATTATGACCATGTAAAAAAACATCAAAGGATGAAAATAAATTAAGTGAAAGAAAAGATGAAATATGAAAAATTGGCACAGGCACTGGATTGAATATAAGTAATAATTTGAGAATATTTAAAGCCTGAAAAACATACATAAAGACAGCAGGTATGGAAATGCATACACATTCCACCTGAATACCACACTATCTAATTGGAAAAGTTTCAGATGGGAATATTTTTCAAGGTTAATGCCCATTTGCAAAGTCAAGAATATTTTCATATAGATTGGATTGTGGTAAATAAACATTGAGAAACAATCATTCCCACTCCTTCATAGACACCTGAGCATTAGAAAGGTTTGCTATTATTTGGTATGACTTCTCTGTTCCTTCTGTGTTCTATGATCTCTTCCAAATCTGGCATCCTATTTGCCTAGAAGATCTCTTAAAGATTCCTATCTTCTAATTCTGGTTTTTTGTATTCCCTCTTTGAAAGATCCTGTTTTAAGGACTTCCATTTCCAATATTATATGACCTTCTGATGATCATCATGCTCAGATTTATATTCATTCTCTTTCTCTCCTTTTTCTTTCTCTGTTCATTTTCCAGCAAGGAATGACTAGTGGGACAGAACTTTGGGGGGTGTTCATTCTCTTTGCAGTGGACTCATCTTCAGTCATAGGTTCTGCATGGCATCCATATTCAGGGTCTAACATAATCTAAAAAGTGTCATATGCTCCCAGACTCAATGCCGCACATCAGTGAAGAGAACATACTCAGGAGTGATTTCCCCAGAGGCAGCTAGATGGCACAGTGAATAGAACCCTGGTCCTGAAATCAGGAGGATCTGAGTTCAAATCTGGCCTCAGACACTTAACACTTCGAAGCTTGTGTGACCCTGAGCAAGTCATTTAATCCCAATTGCCTCAGGAAAAAAAATAGGAATGACTTCCCCCAAGGGAAGGAGTGACTGAACAAAGCATCTTTCCTAGGCAAGATACAGAGGGTATTCTTGCTCAAAGAATGACCTTCTACAGTAAAAATGTCCTGATCATTTAGAGAAATGACATGATCTTCTCTCTATTTTCATACACAATATTCAGCTCCTGGATCTGTGCTTTTGCCTTTCCTCCTCATAGAACCATGCTCTTCTTAGAAGATGCAGCTCAAGAACCATCTTCTGCAGGAAACCTTTGTTCCTCCAACTGTTAGTACTCTGCCTCTCAAGCTACTTTGTATATACTTCATATTTCCTTGTATTTGTTCTTTTTATAATTCTACTGCATATAATGATCTGTGCACTTATCCCTCCCATTATAATAAAATTTCCTTGAAAAGAGGAATTGGTTTAATTTTTTTACTTGTGCCCCCAGCTTGGCACCTTATCTACTATACAGTCAATGATTGATAATTATTTGTAGATTGAATCATACATAATCTACTTCTTTCATCTTACTTAGCATTACAGATTTCAAACAGGGAAGGGTCCTTTGAGGCAGTTTAAGTCAACCCAACTCTCTCATCTGATAGAGAAGGAAACTTCAGGAAGTTTAAGTAATTTGCCCAAGATCACAAAAGTAAGCATCAGAGGCAGGATGAGTTGCTGTTGTCTTTTTGGAAAATGCCCTTAAAGCTGACCTGAGTTTTTTTTTCCAAAAGGGAGAAAAACAGAACATAAAGCATGAAAGGGACTTAGAATACAAACCACAGAATGATAGATCTAGAGAAGTTCTTAAAGGTCACCTAATCCAATCTCTTCATTTTACTGAGGGTCAGAAAGAGAAAGAGATTTACCCAATGTCAGTTAATGGCAGGAAGGTCTTGGGCAATGCCTCTTGACCCCCTAGTCCAGGACACTTCCCATTATACTCGGTATTTATTGTTCACTAGATTTTTTACTTTACTTGGTTTATATATATTACATTTTAAAGGCACCAAGATACAAGTAGGAAAAGTCAGGAGCTATCACCAGCTGAGAACAGTTTGCAGTGTGGTTTTTTTTTTTCATTGTTTCCTGTGGAGTTTGGGAACTCGAATTGATCTTGTCTTTTGGATTTCCAATACCTTACACTTGGACAGCACTTGTTGGCTTGAAGGATTCTGAGCCAGGTTCTCCAGGCATGAGGAAAGCATCACATTGTCTCCAAACTAACTGTGATCATAATATTAGAGACGGAAGGGACTTTAGAGATCCTCCAGTCCAATCCTAGAGGGTATGAGAACTACCTAAAGTTTATTACATGGCTAGTAAGAAGCAAATCTTTTTTATACCCATATTTGTTATACTGGGGACAATGAATTCCTAGTTTGCAGACTATCTACATGGAAAAGGTTTCTACCTCCACATTCCATCTCCTCCCCTATGCCCATAAAAATAAGTAAGAGAATAGAAAAACTGTTCTCTCTTCCTGCACCATTTCTGGAGATTATAGGATCTCTCACAGGAATTAGAATTTTAAAAGGACCATCTAGTCCAACTCTCTAATCTTACAACTGAGACTATAAAAGAAGTGACTTTTCCAAAGCTACATAACAAGTAGAAGAATTGGGATCTGACTCAAAATCCAGGGCTCTTTCTACTACAATCATGACTTTTTCTCTGACATGTTTGCTGCTGTTCAGTCTTTTCAGTTATGTCCAACTCTTATGATCCTGTTGGGGGTTTTCTTGGCAAAGATACTGGCATAGTTTGCCATTTCCTTCTTCAGCTCATTTTGCAGATGAAGAAACTGAGGCAAATAGGGTTAAGTGTCTTGCTTAGGATCATACAATTAGCAAGTGTTTGAGGTCAGATTTGAACTTAGGAAGATGACTTTTCCTGACCAGATCTGGTGCTCTATTCACTGAGCAACTTAGCTACTTCACTCTGAAATATAAAGGGATACAAACCCCCAGTCTCTGAGACTTAGCCTGGGAATACAGCCTTCCTCTTTAAATCATGACTTCTTTTTTCTTCCACTTGGAGGCATCAGTTGACTTTTCATTAGCAAAACTCAGGCAGTCAGCAAAGGAACCCTGCTGAGCAAGTTTTCTCACCAAAGAGTATCTAGGGATGAGGGAATGTTTGGCCTGTGGGCTGGATGGAGCTGAAGTCCTTCGCCTCCTCTGACCCTTTGGGATGTACAACTGGCCCACCCACTCTCACTGCTCTCTGGTCAAGCTAAGCCAGATTTTTGGCTTTGGCAGCCATCTATCATGAGTCGAGGGGCAGCTGCACAGATTGATCCCAGTGGGAGCCCAGGGCATTTGGGGGTACTTGGTGGGGATGCCAGTGGGTGGCTCTACAAACAGGAGTCAGACTGCCTTCCTCCCTTGGTTTGAAGAACTTGAGTGTTTACCTTGGGCTCCATTGAAGGACCCACCCAAAGCCTCCTAACTAGGCCAAATGAGGTCGTTCCAAGAAGAGTCAACTGAGGTCTCTCCTTCAAGAACACCTCTTATTTCAGAAACAAACAGAAAAAATCTGGATGGGTTCAAAAGACCTGAGTTCAAATTCCTGGCTCTGATCTTTTCTAACTGGGTATTTTTAAACAAGCCCTTAACCTTTCAGCCTTTCTTTTCTCATAAAATGGGGAAACTACTACTTCTACTGCCTTCCTCTCAGGGTTATTTGAAAGACGGTAAACAAGCATTTATTTAACACCTACTATGTGTTAGAACTATGCTAAGGGCTCTACAAATATTATCTCATTTGATCCTGACCATAACTATGGGAGTTGTGATATTGTTATTCTCATTTTATAGTGGAGGATTATTAAAGTTAGGTTAAATGACCTGCCCAGGATCACAAAGCTAATAATTGTCAGAGTGAATTTGAATTTAGCTCCTCCTACCTGCACTCCTGACTCTACCAAGTCTATTTGCCTCTAATTAAAAAAAGAGATGAAGTATTGTGTTCAAGGAATAACAATAACATAGAATATCAGGGCTAAATGCCTCTAGTTTGTCGGCCTCTAATTTATAAGAATGTGAGGTATTATTTATTTTTTAAATAATAGCTTTTTAATTTTCAAAATACATGCAAAGACAGTTTTCAACATTCACCCTTGCAAAACCTTGTGTTCCAAATTTTTCTCCCTCCCTTCTCCCCACCCCTCCTGACAGCAAATAATCCAATATTTGTTAAACATGTGCAATTCTTCTATACATATTTCCAGAATGAGAGCTATTATTAAACAAACCACAGCATGATGCTAGATGGTCACCACATTCCTCCCCCATACTGAGAGAGAAAGGAAGGCAAGAGGAGGTAAGGTCCAACTCAGAGCAATAGATTCATAAGGCCCTGTTCAATAGGATGAACTCACTCTGTTCCTCTTTCCATCACTGTAAAGAGATCCTTTAATTCCCTAGACAAGCATAATTGAATTTAATTGTTCAGGGAGTCCTCCACAGAGCCTTTAAATATTCTTGGATCATGTCACTCTCTGGTCCAACAATCTGAGGTGGTTCCCTGTTGCCTAATGAATTAAATTTAAACTCTTCAGCCTGGCATTCAAGGTGCTCTCAGCATTGGCAATAACCTACATTTTCAATCTTATTTCACACTTTCCCCCTTCTTCTATCCTAGTGTCCAGACAAACTGGATTACTCACCAGTACCAGAACATATCTTTTGCTCTTCAGCTGTGTGTCTTTGCTTATATTCTCTCTGGCATCCAGAATGCCCTCCCTAACACGTCTATCTATCCAAATAGATGGAGAATGGCCCACCCACTATCCAATTTTTGTCATCTTTGAAAGTCTAGCTCAAATGCTATCTCTTTTATGATCCACCTTTCCAAGCTGAAAATAATTTCTCTTTCTTCTGAAACTCCATATCCCTTGTATGGTCTTTTTTTTTTATTATTATATCCTACCTTCTAGGGTAGATATTTGTGTCTATGTTTTATTTCCTTCTTAAACTAAAAGCTTCATGAGGATCATGACTTCTTTTCTTTGCTTCTACAAAGTCAAGACAAGTGCTTTGAGGTGCCAGGTACTAAGCTAAGCTCGGGAGATACAAAGGCAAAAGGCAGTTCCTGCCCTCAAACAGTCTTGCGCACAATATCTTGCTCAGTGTCACCTCAGTCCATTGCGGGAGATACTCAGATTAAGAGCTAGCAGAGACATTAAAGATAATATGGCCTAATATCACCTCTTGTCCAAACTAGTGACTTCACTATAGCTAGGAAATAGCCAGCAGTGGTGAGATTAGCATTTAGATCTTTGGTCTATCAACTAAATAATATTTGTAGCAAATTTTCCTCCCTTAAAATTTCACATGGCCCTTTGTTTTACACCTTTAAGACATATTTAGACCTCAATACTCTATATCATTGTTGTTCATTAATCTTCATTTCCCATCTCCACATCTTTGTACTTACTGTTCCCTATGTCTGAAATGCTCTTTTTTTCACCTCTACTTCCTAATTTACTTGGCTTTCTTCATGATTCAACTCAAATTTCTCCTATAGAAAGACTTTCCTCCTCATATGTCATCTCTTCCATGATCTTCCCAAGCTAAAACTGGGTTCCTCCGGCTACTAATGACTTCCTCTTTCAGATTACTTTCATCTATCCTGCAGTTATCTTGCATGTACCTAGTTATTCAAATGTTGTCTCCTCTAGTAGATTATATTCCTTCTGAGGACAGGGGCTATGTTCTACTTTTCTTTCTAACTTTAGTGCTTAGTATAGTATCCAACTCATAGTGTCATAAATGCTTGTTGACTTACTAACATAATTTATATAAAGTGCTATGTAGAATAGGGATATCCTACATAGAGTAGAGAACAGAGCCTGTAATCTTATCAGTATAAGGGACTCCCAGCTGGGGAAATTCTATCCATCAATACAAGTCAGTATCTTCTCTAAAGCACTGGTACCACACTCAAACAGAAAGGGAGAGGACACTAAACCATCCATAAGGATCTCTGCAGGCCATGTATTGACTTAGAAAATCATATGTTGAGGGGCGGAGCCAAGATGGCGAACTGCAGACAGCATTCTCTGTAAGCTCCTGAGACCTTCCCTCAGACACAGACAAACTGAACCTCCGAACTGGTTCTGGAGTGAGGGTGCCACCAAACACTTGGACTACAATGCACTTCTATCAAATATCTACTTTGAAAGAACTTCTGAGGTCAGTTTTAGACAGGCAGGGGATCGAGCAGCTCCCGGCGCTCAGACGCCAGTGCGCAGCCGGGGTACAAGTCCAGGGCTGGGAAGGACCAGAAGATTTTAGGCTGCCGGAAGTCCCTGGGAGACGCTTGGGCCACTTTGCTCTGCTTGGGGCAGGTGCTTTGGCAGGTCTACCTTTGATAAAGGGTGGATTGAGAGCAGCTGAAAGTGTGGTCCTAGTAGGGATCTAGTCAGATCAGCCCCAGACGGGAAGTCAACTCGGCAAACTGCCCCAGGGCAAATTGAAATCTCTGCTGCTGCTGCTGCTGCAGAATTCCCTGCTGGTGACTGATACCTCAGCTAAACATCATGAGCAAGAAGAAGAGAGCTCTCACCACAGATAGCTTTTACAGAGAGAAACTAGAGCAGTCCCCAGATCCTGAGATTCTGAAAACAATCCCAGATAAAGCCACAAAGGTGGACTTAAGCTGGTCTCCCTTTCAGAAGGCTTACCTGGAAGATTGCATAAAGAATCTCAAAAGAGAGCTAGAAGAAGATTGGGGAAATAAACTGAGAGCAGTGCAAGAAGGAAACATCGCCCTGCAACACAGATGTGAAAAACTGGAAAATAACTCTGGTGAATTGGAAAAAGACAAAAATTCACTGAAAAACAAAATTAGTGAATTGGAAAAAGACAAAAATTCACTGAAAAACAAAATTAGTGAATTGGAAAAAGACAACAATTCACCGAAAAACAAAACTGGTGAATTGGAAAAAGTCACCAACTCACTGGAAAATAAAAATAGTGAATTGGTAAAAGACAACAATTCACTGAAAAACAAAATTGGTGAATTGGAAAAAGTCACCAACTCACTAGAAAATAAAAATAGTGAATTGGAAAAAGATAACAATTCACTGAAAAACAAAATTAGTGAATTGGAAAAAGACAACAATTCACTGAAAAATAAAATTGACAAAATGGAAAAAGAATGCAATGAACCAAAAAATTCAATTGGCCAGTTACAAAAGGAGCTAAAAAAGATAACTGAAGGAACTAATACCTTAAAAATTAAAATTGAACAAATTGAAATGAATGACTCAATAAGACTTCAAGAATCAGTCAAACAAAAACAAAAAAATGAAAAAAATAGAAGAAAATATGAAATATCTCCTAGGAAAAACAACTGACTTGGAAAACAGATCCAGGAGAGAAAATCTAAGAATTATTGGACTCCCTGAAATTCACTATGAAAAAAAGAACCTTGATGCTATCTTCCAGGAAATCATGAAAGAAAATTGCCCTGATGTTTTAGAATCAGAAGGCAAAGTTGGTATTGAAAGAATCCACCAATCACCTCCTGAAAGAGACCCCAAAATTAAAACCCCAAGGAATATCGTGGCCAAATTTCAGGACTATCGCACCAAGAAAAAGATATTACAAGCTGCTAGAAAAAAACAGTTCAAATACCGAGGAACTGTCATTAGAATTACACAGGATCTGTCAGCTTCCACATTGAAGGATAGAAGGGCCTGGAATCAGATATTCCAAAAGGCAAAAGAACTTGGATTACAGCCAAGAATAAGCTATCCAGCTAGAATGAGCATCATCTTCCAGGGAAGAAGATGGTCATTTAATGATACAGGAGAATTTCACCTATTTCTAATGAAAAGACCAGATCTGAACAAAAAATTTGACCTCCAAACACAGAACTCTAGAGAAGCGTAAAAAGGTAAAAAGGAAAGAACTCTCGAGAACTATATCTCTACTAGGGGTATCCTTAAAGAATGGGGGTATAATTTGATTTTACTTTGATAATAATCAAAAAGAAATTAGAGGTGGAAGGTATATCATACTGTAAAAAAAAGGGGGGGAAGGAGGTAAAATAAAGTAAAAAAAAGGAGGTAAAATAAGGCAAAGTCTCATGAAGAGACATAGAAAATCTAATATAATTGAGGGAAAGAAGGGAGGGTGATGAGTATTGTGTAAATCTTACTCTCATTGGATTGGGCTCTAAAAGAGCACATCAGACACATTTGATTTCAGGGAAAAACTTGGCCCGCTATATAGGGAAGTAGGAGGGAAAGGAGGAAAAGAAAGGGATAAATTAATAGAAGGATTAGGGGAAAGGTGTATAAAAGAGGGAGGGTTTTAAAGGGGGGAGGACTGTTAGAGGGAGGTGGTCATCAAAAATAAAATACTGGGGAGGGGGGAAGGGAGTAAGGGGAAAGGGAAGAGAAAAATATAACTTTGGGTAAATAAGATGGCAGGAAATATAGATATAGTCATTTTAATTGTGAATGTGAATGGGATGAACTCTCCCATAAAACGGAAATGGATAGCAGACTGGATTAAAAGCCAGAATCCTACAATATGTTGTTTACAAGAAACACATTTAAAACATAGAGATACATACAGAATGAAGGTAAAGGGCTGGAGCAGAATCTTTTATGCTTCAAGTGAACAAAAAAAGCAGGGGTAGCAATCCTTATCTCAGATCAAGTAAAAGCAAAAATAGATCTAATTAAAAGAGATAAGGAAGGAAACTATATTTTACTAAAGGGTACCATAGACTACGAAGCGGTATCAGTACTAAATATATATGCACCAAGTGGTATAGCATCCAAATTCCTAGAGGAGAAACTAACAGAGATGCAAGGAGAAATAGACAGTAATACTATACTAGTGGGGGATCTCAACTTGCTCTCTCAGAATTAGATAAATCAAACCACAAAATAAATAAGAAAGAAGTTAGGGAGATAAACAAAATGTTAGATAAGTTAGGTATGACAGATCTCTGGAGGAAATTGAATGGTGATAGAAGGGAGTATACTTTTTTCTCAGGGGTTCATGGAACTTATACGAAAATTGATCATGTGTTAGGGCACAAAAACCTCAAAATCAAATGTAGAAAAGCAGAAATAGTAAATGTATCTTTTTCAGATCATGATGCAATAAAACTCACATGTAATATAAGGCCAGGAGAAAATAGACCAAAAGTTAATTGGAAATTAAATAATCTAATCCTGAAGAATGAATGGGTGAAAGAGCAAATCATAGACACAATCGATAATTTCATCCAGGAGAATGACAATAAAGAGACAACATACCAAAATTTGTGGGATACGGCCAAAGCGATTATAAGGGGTAACTTTATATCCCTAGATGCTTATTTGCATAAAATAGAGAAAGAGAAGCTCAATGAATTGGGTTACAATTAAAAAAACTAGAAAAAGACCAAATTAAAAACCCTCAATCAAATACCAAATTGGAAATTCTGAAAATAAAAGGTGAGATTAATAAAATTGAAAATAAGAAAACTATTGAATTAATAAATAAAACTAAGAGCTGGTTTTATGAAAATACCAACAAAATAGATAAGCCTTTAGTTAATTTGATCAGAAAAAGGAAAGAGGAAAATCAAATTGTTAGTCTCAAAAATGATAAGGGAGAACTTTCCTCTAATGAAGAGGAAATTAGAATAATAATTAGGAGTTACTTTGTCCAACTTTATGCCAATAAATTCGATAATCTAAATGAAATGGAGGAATATCTACAAAAATATAGATTGCCCAGGTTAACAGAAGAGGAAATAAATTATTTAAATAGCCCCATATCAGAAAAAGAAATAGAACAAGCCATTAACCAACTCCCTAAGAAAAAATCTCCAGGGCCAGATGGATTTACATGTGAATTCTACCAAACATTTAAAGAACAATTGATTCCAATACTACACAAACTATTTGAAAAAATAGGGACAGAAGGTATACTACCAAATTCCTTCTATGATACAGATATGGTGCTGATAGCCAAACCAGGTAGGGTAAAAACAGAGAAAGAAAACTATAGACCCATTTCCCTAATGAATATTGATGCAAAAATTTTAAATAAGATTTTAGCAATGAGATTACAGAAAGTAATCTCCAGGATAATATATCTTGACCAAGTAGGATTTATACCAGGAATGCAGGGCTGGTTCAACATCAGGAAAACTATCAGCATAATCAATTATATTAATAACCAAACTAACAAAAACCATATGATTATCTCCATAGATGCAGAAAAAGCATTCGATAAAATCCAACACCCATTTCTATTAAAAACACTAGAGAGTATAGGAATAAATGGGCTTTTCCTTAAAATGATTAGTAGCATCTACTTAAAACCATTAGCAAGTATCATATGTAATGGAGACAAACTAGAACCATTCCCAATAAGATCAGGAGTGAAACAAGGCTGCCCACTGTCACCATTACTATTTAATATTGTATTAGAAATGTTAGCTTTGGCAATAAGAGAAGAAAAAGAGATAAAAGGAATCAGAATAGGTAATGAAGAAACCAAATTATCACTCTTTGCAGATGACATGATGGTATACTTAGAGAACCCTAGAGACTCAACTAAAAAACTACTAGAAACAATTCACAACTTTAGTAAAGTTGCAGGATTCAAAATAAATCCACATAAATCATCAGCATTTTTATATATTACCAACAAAGTTTAGCAGCAAGAGATAGAAAAAGAAATTCCATTCAGAATAACGGATAATAGCATAAAATATTTGGGAATATATCTGCCAAGAAAATGTCAGAAACTATATGAACTAAATTACAAAACACTTTCCACACAAATAAAATCAGACCTAGTCAATTGGAAAAACATTAAATACTCATGGGTAGGCCGAGCGAATATAATAAAAATGACAATACTACCCAAACTAATTTACTTATTTAGTGCCATACCAATCAAACTCCCAAGAAATTATTTTACAGATCTAGAAAAAATAGTAGCAAAGTTCATTTGGAAGAACAAAAGGTCAAGGATTTCAAGGGAATTAATGAAAAAAAAGACAGATGAAGGTGGCCTTGCTGTATCAGATCTAAAACTATATTATAAAGCAGCAGTCATCAAAACCATTTGGTCCTGACTGAGAAATAGAGCAGTCGATCAGTGGCATAGAATAGGATATCAGGACAAGCTAGGTAATAATGTTAGCAATTTAATGTTTGATAAACCCAAAGACCCCAGCTTTTGGGAGAAGTACTCACTATTCAGCAAAAACTGCTGGGATAATTGGAAACTAGTGTGGAAGAAATTAAGGCTGGACCCACACCTAACACCTCACACCAAGATAAGATCTAAATGGGTTCATGATCTAGATATAAAGAGTGATGTTATAACCAAATTAGAGGAACATGGGATAGTTTACCTCTCAGACCTGTGGAGATGGAATAAATTTATGTCCAGGGAAGATCTGGAACTCTTAATTGAACACCAGATAGATAATTTTGATTATATTAAGTTAAAAAGTTTCTGTACTAACAAAACTAATGCAGACAAGATTAGGAGGGAAGCATCAAATTGGGAAATCATCTTTACATTTAAGGGTTCTGATAAAGGTCTCATCTCTAAGATATATAGAGAATTGTCTCACATTTATAAAAATTCAAGCCATTCTCCAATTGATAAATGGTCAAAGGATATGAACAGACAATTTTCAGATGATGAAATTAAAACTATTTATAATCATATGAAAAGGTGCTCCAAATCACTATTGATCAGAGAAATGCAAATTAAGACAACTATGAGGTACCACTACACACCTGTCAGATTGGCTAAAATGACAGGAAAAGATAACGATGAATGTTGGAGGGGATGTGGGAAGACTGGGACACTGATGCATTGTTGGTGGAGCTGTGAACGGATCCAACCATTCTGGAGAGCAATTTGGAGCTATGCTCAAAAAGTTATCAAACTATGCATACCCTTTGACCCAGCAGTGTTTCTATTGGGCTTATATCCCAAAGAAATCATAAAAGAAGGAAAGGGCCCCACATGTGCAAGAATGTTTGTGGCAGCTCTTTTTGTGGTGGCTAGAAACTGGAAACTGAGTAGATGCCCATCAATTGGAGAGTGGGTGAATAAATTATGGTATATGAATGTTATGGAATATTATTGCTCTGTAAGAAACGACCAACAGGACGATTTCAGAGAGGCCTGGAGAGACTTGCATGAACTGATGCTGAGTGAGATGAGCAGAACCAGGAGATCATTATACACGGCAACAACAGTACTATATGAGGATCAGTTCTAATGGACATGGCTCTCTTCAACAATGAAATGCTTCAAACTAATTACAATTGTTCAGTGAAGAAAGCCATATACACCCAGAGAGAGGGATGTGAAATGTGGACCACAACATAATATTTTCATGTTCTCTATTGATGTTTGCTTGCATTGTATTTCCTTTATCAGATTATTCTCTCTTATAGATACGATTTCTCCTGAACAAAAAAATGATGTGTGGCAATAACTATACATATATTCGATTTAAGTATTCTAACATAATTATCATGTAGTGGATATCCTGCTATCTAGGGGAGGAGTGGGGAGTAGGGGGGAAAATTTGTAACAGAAAGCTTTGTAAGGGTTAATGTTTAGGAATTACCCATATATATGTTTTGCAAATAAAAGGTATTAATAAAAAAGAAAATCATATGTTAACATTATCTATACTCTACTGCATTTTTATTTATTTTGTTAAATATTTCTCAATTACATTTTCTGCAGTTTTCTGCATTTCTGGCCGAATGCACTAAGGTGTTAAGTCACTTGCCCAGATTCATATATGGTCAAGATATGTCAGAAGTGAGACTTGTTTTCATGTGTTTCTGGTTCCAAGGCAGCTCTCTATCTACTAAAACATATTGCTTTTAATGCCAATTATTCTATTCACATCCTGTAGCTGTTATTTGGGCTTTTTCTTCTTCTTTTTTTTTAGAACTATTGAATCACAGAATATTAGTTGATAGGTACCTTAACTCTAAATCAGTCCTTTCTAATTCCAAGGCCAGCTCTCCCTCTACTAAGACATATTGTTTTTAACACCAGTTATTACTACCATTATTCTATTCACATCCTTTACCTCTCTTTATTTATTTATTTTTTAATTTTTTTCCCTTTACCTCTTCTTTGGGCTTCTTTATTTTGTTAGAACTATAAAATCACAAAATACTTATTATTGGTAGATACCTTAACTATAAATCAATCAAGGAGGAAATTGACCTGGCCACGATCACATAGTATGTCAGTATCAGAACTAGAACTCACAGTTAGGTGTCTTTTTTCAGACACCTTTACTAGAGGTTAGGGGGTCTCTTGGCCATCTGCTCCTTGGTAGTGCTCCTGTAAATGGTTAACAGTATAAGCTCTGAGCAGTTCTACCATCAGAGTATTAGATGGTCTTGGAGCTAAGTACAACCTCCTGGCTCAGGTACTGGTCATCTGGAACATGCTTTTTAAAGTGGGCTTAACTGGGTATATAGTTGGAAACAGAGAGATGCTTACTGGGACTGAGTGCCTTCCCTTGTGCAATAGAACCAGAATTTTCTTCCATTTAGCTAGAAGTTAATTGAAGATAGGATGTCTCACAGAAACATCTGTGAACTTTTTTTTTTTTTTTTGGTGAGGCAATTGAGGTTAAATGACTTGCTCAAGGTCACACAGATAGAAAGTGATAAATGTCTGAAGGCAGATTTGAACTTGGGTCCTCCTGACTCCAGGGCTGGTTTTCTAACCAATGCACTATCTAGCTGCTCCAGAAGTTGTGAACTAATTTTTTTTAATGTTATACAAAGCCTTCTTATGTACCTAATGTGTATGGACCCTTGTGTCTAGCAATGAGAAGGAAACTATGAGTCAAGAGAACTCAAATTTAATCTGTGACCCAATATTTACTAATTGTATCATTCTAGACAAGTCATTTGACCCTTTTGAGCTTATTTCATCATCTGTGAAATGAAGATAGTAATACATGAACTAACTAATTTGCAGAGTTATGGTACAGATTACAACTGGCAAATCTTATAATAAAACAGAAATGGGTTGGAATTTTATAATAGTAATTATTATTATGATGTTATATATTCTATATTGTGTTTATTATTATTATTACTTAATAGACATGGTTCCCACTCTCATGGTCCAACAAGAGGAATAAATCAGCAACTCAAATGTCTGAACTACAAAATAACATGAAAAATGCATACCAGGGATACAAAAAAGCACCCTGGAAATTGTGAGTATAGAAAGATCATTTATGACTCAGGAAAATCAGTAAGATTATTAATGAATTAGTTTTGGAAAGGACATTTTGGTAACTAAATTGTTGTTCTTAAAAAAGACAGTGTTATAGAAATGAAGGTTAGGAAGAAGGATCACATCTGCTCTTGAACAATCTCAGAAATGCTGTCCTTGGCCATTCCTCACAAATCTACAAGAATGAGCTTCTAGAAAAGAGCATAAACTAGTTTTGGAATAGAATCAGGAATACCTAAATTCAAATATGGCCTCAGATACTTACTAGAGAAGTTATTTTTAATCTGGATTCTGTGAACTTTAACAATTTTTTTTGATAGCTAGATTTCAACATTATTAGTTTCCTTTATAATCCTATGTATTTTACTTCAAGGATTTGGGAACATTATTCTAAGGAGTCTATAGGTTTCCCAAAAACTTGGCTTAGATTCTCCTGTGGATTGGTCAATTTGAAAATGACAAGAAACTGAAAAGAATAATTTACAGACTGAATGACAGAGAGAGAATCAAAAAAAGGTTTCAACAGATGTAAGGTATCCTAGTCAGTAAGGAATCTTAAGTGAGCTTGGCCATATCCTTTGTATAACTTTTTGCTGAGAACATGAGAATGTGCTTGCAGTTATCTGTTGGAATACCAGGAAAGCATAAAGAAGTTGGAAGGCCATCCTTTCTTATGCATTAATCAATGAGTATCCTTTATTGCAGGCTGTAAACTTGGCCAGTTTCTTGAGTAAACACAATCCTCCTAAAGGAATGAACAAACATTCTCCTTGGTGGGTGTCTTGTGATGGGTCATCCTGTACCTGGGAGGCTGCTATGTCTTAAGAGTCATGTATCAAATGAGAATACTTAGTATGATGCCTTCTTTGTTCTAAGCATATAAAAACTCCTTAGTGGAAAGGGACTTTGAGGATCTGGCTTCCACTTAAGACTGAATAGCTATGACCATGGATTCTCCCAGCCAAGGAATTCAGATGTTGGTGCTTCCTTGCAGTGGTAATGATGTATGTTGTATGTTGGTTGCTTGTTATAGTGTTTTTATTGTTATGGAAACTACTATGTTTGTTAATTGTGTATTACTTTTGTGCTATGACTTTCCTTTTCCCTTATGTCTTATTTAAATCAAGATTCTGAGCAGTGATGAACTTGTACCCACCCTCTAAGATTATGCCTGCTGAATGCAAATTCTGAACCTTGATTAATCTTGTAACAGATAAAAATTATGGGCTGAATATAATAAAGTGAAATTTAATAATAATAAATATAAAACTACACTTTGGTTAAATAATACAAAAACAAAATGGAGACATGACAAGATAACAGCTCATGACAAAACCCTGAGGGTTTTAGGGATTAAAGACTTAATACGTATGAACATGGTAATATGGCATCCAATAGAATTGATGTGATCTTTGATATTGTGAATGACCCAGCACTTTTTATTCAGGCATAATGGATAGAGTGCTGGAAGGGAAGAAGAATAAGCTTTTATATGACATTTACTACATCAGGCACTGTGCTAAGTGCTTTGCAAATGTTATCTCATTTGATTCTCACAATAACCCTGTGAAAAGTATGTATTGTTATTATCCCCATTTTACAGTTTAAGAAACTGAGGCCAAGAGAAATGAAGTGACTTGCCTGGGGTCACATAGCTAATAAGTGGTGGAGCCTGGATTTTAATTCAGATCTTCCTAACTCCAAGCCCAGAAATCTATACCTTGTGCCACTGAGCTGCCTCTATTAGACTTAGAATGAAGAAAACCTGTGTTCTGGTGAGGAGCCTCTTTATCCTTCCCTCAGATACTCCTCAGCCATATCCAACACAAGATTGGTCCTCAGGGACCTTCCATCTTCAGAGACCCTGCCAGAACTTGCTTTTTATTAGCATAGTTTCTAGGAACCCCCAAGAGCATCTCTCCCTACAGGAAAGCTGCTACCTATCATGTTTTCTGATCCTGTGAAAACCTCATCAATATCTTCCTATCTACCCTCCAGGGAGGATCTGCTCAATTCTCTGCATGCCAGGATGGAAATGCTACTGAGGATTGTTAGAATACAATCTTAATTTGTGTTAATAAAAGGATGGCAACCAGAGTGAGGGAGAGGATGGTCCTGCTATCCTTGGTTTTGATCAAGCCATATCAGCAGTATTTTTCATTCAATTCTATGATGGGAAGGACATTTACTGATAAGCTGAGAAGGACAAATGCCTAGAAACTATGCTATTATATGATAGATGAAGATCAGTTGAAGCTACCTGGAAAGTTCAGGTTGAATAACTGAAGTAGAAAGGAAGAATCACATTATCTTTTAGGGCTGTCTTGGGAAACTGGGTTCAACTTGGCCTCAAACAGTAGAACAAAAAAACAGGTACAAGTTATGGGAGGTAGGGGACAAAGAAGATTCCACTGTAATTTAAATAAGAACTTCTCAACCATTAGAGTCATCTAAGAAGAAAAAAATATCTTGTGAGGTAGTAAGCTTTTTTTTAATTACTGGAAGTATTCAGATGGTAACCCCATGGTCATGGGGAGAGGGAATCTCTGTGTTGGGTAGGAGTTGTACTAGGTAATTTCCAAAGTTCCTTCCAACTCTTAATTAACAAGATTTCATTAAACAATTATCAGGTACAAAACACTGAGCCCCATTTTGGGGATTCAAAGATAAAACTACTTTTGTCTTCAAAAAGATTGCAATCAATAGGAGAGAAGAGAAAGTTGTATAAATACTTCAATGTATCAGCGGATCCAAGAGTTCATTCATTAGGATGCTCCCTCTCACAACTGAGTTGCAACTTATCGTGCCTTCTTAAGCTGTGAAATTCTTGTACATATCTTCTCATCCATCCTCTATGGAGGATCTTTTCAACTCCTTTTAAGCCTTCCTCCAGGTCTTTAACATTCCACATGGTTTTGGTGCTGACTGCCAGCCAAATTATTTGAGATATACAGAAATGGTTATAACAAATGAGACTATGATAAAATGCTGTGCTCCTCCAAAACCTCAGTGATTCTGATTATGTTTTACCATCCTTAAAAACTTTGCCTCTATTTCTGAGAAGTGACGGATAAGCTAGCATTCTGATGGAAAAGACAGAATATAAACCAGCCTAGGAATGGAAGGTGCGTGGGACTGAAAATGCATGTGTTCTGGCAGTCAAATAGCTCTGTTTTGGCTTTAGTTACATTTTTTATCCTAAGATAATTTATCACTTTTCTGTTTCAAATATGTTGATAGTATCTAGAGAGAGAGAATCATGAGCATTAGGCAATGTGTTGAAATGCAACTTTGTGTGAGGTACAGCGGGAAGGTCCCTGAGAATCAGGATGCCCAGGTTTTAGTCTCAGTTCTGCTCCTTCCTCCTACGTGACTTTGGGCAAGTGACGTCCCCTTTCTAGGTCTGTTTCTCCAATGCATCAAGTGAGGGAGTTAGACGAGGTGATCTCTTAGGCTCTTTCTATCTGTAATACCATGTGATTCCATGATCAAAACTAACCCCAGATTAGATAGGCAGAACAATTAACTTGTAGCTTTGTAGTATATTGCTAATACTAGGTGGAATTTATATAAAACTTTAAGGTTTCAAATGTTAGCTCATTGGAGCCTTACAGCCACCCTAGATGTTAGATGCTATGATTATCCCCATTTGACAGGAAGAAACTGAAACTGGCAGAGATTATGTGATTTGCTCAGGAACACACAGTTAGAAAGCATATAAGGCTAGGTTTGAACTCAGGTTTTCATGACTTCAGACCCAGTGATCTATCCAGTATATCACTGAGCCGCCTATATGAATAATACCAAAGTTTAATGTGGACAATTTAGTTCCTGATTTCAGATACATGTATATGAAAGCCTTTCTGCACTGGGATCTATGTTCCTTGGAGTGAAATTCCAAAAATATGTAAAATCCAAACATGATCAGGAAATCCAAATACTTTTTAATGATCATGAAATCAAGGCTAGTTAAACAAACAAGGAATTGATTTCTTTCCAAGTAAGGATGAAGTTCCTCTTGGTGTAATTAATAGTCTTCTGTCCTGTACAGCTGATTCTCTAGTTTCTATCCTGACTGGTACACACAACTCTTCATTCTTCATTCTAATCAAGTGAGTATCATTTTGACCACACAGGAATAGGGAAAAGCTCACTATATTACCATGTCTCCTGTATAGAACCCAATGTCCTCATCAATGAAAGGATGGCTACATTAAATTTCCTTTCAGCTCTAATACTTTCTTTTATGGTCTTTAATAATAATAATTGAATTCATATTTCACTTTAAGATCTGCAAAACACTTCATGTACATTGTCTTAATTCTGTCTCAATAAGCCTGTGAGGAAAGTATTAGTGGTATCTCCATTTACCTGTGGCATCCTCAGAGAAGGAAAGCAACTTGCATCCAATGTTCATGCAACTAACTCGTTTAGGATTTGAATTCAGATCTCTATTAATTCCATTTCAGCATTCCCCCAATACATTATGTTGTCCTTTAGATCCAGAACCTCTCATTGGCTATTCTGTGCAAATTTGGAGTTTCTCTGGTACTCTTCTTTTCATCTATCCCAAATCCTTCCCCTACCTCTAGGAGTCCTTTCTCTTCTGCCCTCTAAGAATAATGTGCCTTCACAAGGGTTTCTGTTCAGTGACTCTCAATGCTGATTATTTAGCACTGTAATTAGGCTCTAGCTACTGCCTGCTTCTCTTAAGAGGAACTCTTTTTTTGTTTCCCAGTTAGAACTTTGAGCAGAGGCTTCTTAACTGTTGTGCAACTTGGTTCCACTAGTGGCTTTACAGAGTGAATTGAGGAATCATAAGATTGAGATGTCCTCGGGAATTCTCATCGATCTTAATTGGGCCTTTGTGTGTCAATGTTATATATGTCAAGGTTATAGTTCTGTTTGATTCAATTGGAGGCAACAATGGAAAGGGCATCAGTGCTGTAGTTGGAGGTTGTTAGTCATATCAATGATGTTTAACTTTTATGACCCCATTTGGGGTTTTCTGGGCAAAAGTACTGGATTGGTTTGCCATTTCCTTTTCCATCTCATTTTAACAAATGAAGGAACTATGGCAAGGGTTAAATGACATGCCCAGGATATCATAGGTATTAAGTGTCTGAAGCCAGATTTGAACTCTGGAAGATGAATCTTCCTGACTCTAGGTTCAGTGCTCTATCCATTGCACCACTTAGTTGCTCTACTAGGGATGAAATCCTGACTCTGACT
Organism: Myrmecobius fasciatus; assembly: GCA_023553655.1. Classification (NCBI taxonomy): domain Eukaryota; kingdom Metazoa; phylum Chordata; class Mammalia; order Dasyuromorphia; family Myrmecobiidae; genus Myrmecobius; species Myrmecobius fasciatus. The sequence continues at coordinate 210,067 of JAJPUD010003947.1, forward strand.
CACTACCTATGGGACATTGGAGAAATTCTCTCTGGTTCTTAGGTTCATCATCTGTAAAATGAGAGAGTTGGATTCTAGAGGATTAGCCTTTAAAACTTTCATCTATGACCCTATGATTATTTCAGAGACAACAACAAAAGTAAAAACCTGTATCCTCTTAGGGAGGATGAATGAAGAAGCAGGTATAAGATGGTATAACGACAATGGATGGAACCTTACAAGTAGTAGTAGAATATCCAAAGGGATGAGGAAAGGAACTAGCCTATTCTATGGAAGCATGCTAGACACGTTAACTCATTTGAAGCTCATGATAGTATCCTCACCAGGCCATCATCCTCATCCTCAGCTCCCTTCATGGAACTCGGCTCTTTGATTGTCTAGTTCTATTATATTAACTTCTTTTATCTTTCTGGGCCCCAGGTCTCCATGTCAATTATGAGCTATTTCTTTCTACTCTTACCCCCTTTCTACTATCCTTTTACATGTTGTATTACACAATGAGAATGTAAGCTCCTCAAAGAAAATGACTATCCTGCTAACTTGTATTTACATCCCCAGAACTCATGGTAAGTAATAATAATGATGATGATGCCTAATAGATAGTAAGTTTCTATAAATTCTTGATCTATCTATATTTTCTAGTAAGGTTCTATTCCCTCTGTCCCTTGTCCCAAGCATAGCCTAAGAGTTCAATCAGGGCTGAAATGATAATTGTTTAACAACCAGCTCTCTGAAAAAAAAGTATACATGACATTTTCTGGTTTAATCTGTATTATTAACATTTTATCTGTCACTTTCTTAAAACTGAACAATCAACAAAACAAACAAATCAAGCCCCGATTTGTAACATTTGCTGACTTCAAAGGTATAAATGCTCACAATGAGAATTCAACAATTAGTTTGCAAAGCCAGTTCAAGCTGATTCAAGCACAATTCTAATGTAGAGCATTACTTTTATAAAAGAAACACATTCAAATATAATTATCCTCATTTTACAGATGAAAACAGAACTGTAAAGTAACTTGTCCAAGATGATAAACTTGAACTCTTCCTACAACTTTACCTTAGACTCACAGGAGAAGAAGAGTTATAGATAGGAAGTCAGAGAGGTATCCATGGGCAGACAGGGATGCCAGAGAAGGATGCTAAGTGAAGATGAAGAACAAAAAACCTGTCTATCTGAGGCTGAGAGCAAAGCCAAAGGTTAAAACACTGAGGAAAGAGCTCAAGACAAACTAATGCCCAACTCAAGCAAAAGTTATGCGTCCCAAGAGAAAATGGGCTAGAGGCCCTCTGCTTTTCACTTTAAGCTGTTCTGCCTGGTAAAGTGACATTTTTAGAACTTGGGTAGTGGAGAGAAACTAGGAGGTTATTTATGCCCCAAAAACTTAAGTATATCTAAACAACCTAAATATTCTAGTAAATACAGTAATTGATTTCTATCTTCCTGGCCTTCATTCCCACCTCCCTCCCTCCAAATCTTATCCTATCCCCCACATGGAATCTAGCACTCTGCCCCTAGAACCAGCCTTGGCCCTGATAGGTTTTAACTTGCCAGGATTCAGATCTCATACCTAGCCTCCCCTCTACTTTGTGAATCCCCTTCACACATTATCTAACTTCATTAGAATGTAAGCTCTGTATTTGCTTTGACTATACATATTTGTTACAACGGTTTCTACAGTGAGCGGCTTGAGCCTACTGATTCTTGCATTTTTATATGAAGAAAATAGATAGCTTCCATTCCCCCTCCCACCCCCAACCCACTTCCAGAGAAACTTAAGTATTATTATAATTGTTACATATCCTTGCTATGTTAGGTCAAAATAAACTCCTTTTTTGTTAACTACTTAATGGCATACTTGTGCCTAATTTCACCCCCAAATCGAACCTGAACTAAGAGAATGGCATTAGAGGTATACCTCCAACACGTCCCTCAGCCCCTGCTTAGTGAAGGACCACAGAAGGCATTTAATAAATGTTTGTTGAATTAAATTGAATTGAACTGAATTGATCTGCATTGAACATTCCAGGGATTAAGCTCAAGATCCCTAACAGTAAGAAGTCATTCTGGAACAACTTCATCTTCACATGCTCAAGGCATCATTATATCCTAAGAAAACAATCTTAAATTAATGAATTCCACTCTGGACTGCAGCTTGCATTTCCCCCCAGATCACGTGTTGGATCCAAGAATGAGTTTTAGGAGTGGGCTGACACCATTCTCCATTTACTTAACACATGGACCAAGGCGCTTTCAAAACCCAGCTTTGAGTTAATCACTTGTTTTTCTCTTGCTTGTGTAACTAAATGCTTTCCCATATTGGAAACTAAGTAGTATTTATCCATTCTCTGGAGATAGAATTGCTCCTCCCTGGCCAGTTCCCAAGATGTCTGAGTCTCCTGGAGTAACTCACCATGAAGTACCATACAACTCAAATGTTATTATTAATGCTAATGAGTCAATAATCATGATTGCAATTGTTATTAATAATTAACAATTATTACTAATAACAACTCATTTATATACTAATTAAAAGTTTACAAAGCTCTTCACAAAGATGATCTCATTTATCACTTTCTGGGCTGTAGTTTCCTTTGTAAAACTGGCTCTAAGTTTCCTCTTAGTTATAAAAGCTATGCCCCCATGACAAATAGTCCTCTTAAAAGCCTTGTCAAGTAAGTAGCAAAAGTGTTATTAGCACTATTTTTTTCTTTCCTCCCTCACTCCCTCCTTTCCTTCTTTCCTTCCTTTTCCCCTTCCTCCCTTTCTTACTTCCAACATTCCTTCCTTCCTTCCTCCCTTTCTTCCTTTCTTCCTGCCTTCCCTCTGCCCTTTTTTCCTTCTTGCCTGCCCTCCCTCTCTTCCTTCCCTCTCTTCCTTCCTTCCTTCCTTCCTTCCTTCCTTCCTTCCTTCCTTCTCTTCCTTCCTTCCTTCCTTCCTTCTCTTCCTTCCTTCCTTCCTTCCTTCCTTCCTTCCTTCCTTCCTTCCTT
>JAJPUD010003948.1:0-157373 GCA_023553655.1 Myrmecobius fasciatus
AAAAAAATGCCTTAATTTTAATCTACTTTTTTCAAAATTTCTTTGAACTACCTCTATCATTGAGGGGATTCTAGATCTCCACACCCCTAGCCTAGTATTTATGGATCTCACCAAGATAATTCAAGCCCTAGAGTATTCTATTTGAGAAGTGCAGTGCTGCACCATAAGCTTTTGTAGGTTCTTGTTGTCTTTAACCTTAAATGTTCAATGATGAGAAAAGGAGGAACAAATTACCTTTCTCCCTTATAGTAGTAGAAAACAGGTTGCTCAGAGTATTGCTATAGTGTATACTTCCCAAACTGTTCAGGGTTTAAGTTTTATGACATTTTCTCTAGATTTCAGCATAATTCATCGCAAAACACCCTTTTCTCTTTTGCTGAAAGTTTCCCAGTTTCTTTCTGTACTGACATCTTTGGAAGCAGCCTCATTTCTCTTTAGATTTAAGGTAGAAATTATTAGGTTATCTCAGGATACTCCAGTGATCTACAATTCATGATAGTTCTACCGAATGCCCTGGCAAGCTGCAAATTTGTCCTGTCTTTTGGGTGGAAAGAGTTAAACCCAAAAGAGGTCTTTGCAACCTGAGCCAGGGTATCTTTCAAGAGTCGAATCTTAGCTCGACTAGCAAATCCACCATTTTCTTTTATATCTGTCCTTCCTTTATAGCAAAGACTGGTTTCTTCTTGGGAAATAACAATTTTCTTTCTCCTGAGCCCTTGCCCAGAGATGAAAATTTTTTTTCATAACTTATTTATCTTTCCCTTCCTTCTTTCCAAGGCCAAGGCACAGAGAACAAATTCTATACTCCCTCTCATTATTCCCTTTCTCCCTTGTCTTTTTGAACATCAATTTATTCCATCCTTCACTCAACTCCAGCTTCAGTTACCCAATCTACCCTTTGTGAGGGTGTGGTTCCTCCTCCCTATTTGAGGATCTGCTTGATATGTTGAGTCATTACTCCATCTCCTCCCCATACACTCCCAGATCTCCAGGGCTTGTTCAGGTTTAGCAGGAAAAGAAAGACTTCCCTCATTTTATTTTGAGTAAAGAAGGGGGGAGGATGGGTTGGCTCTACCTCATGGTCCTCATCAATAGCAGAATTTTCCTGACTTCAGTCCAACTTTTTTCTCCTACATTGCTATTCTCCCTAATTCTACTGAATACTCCCAGATTCCTTGATTCAAGAGTACAATAAGAAAAAGGAAACCTGAGTTCTAGGGCATCACTCCACCACCACCACTTAGAACCTGGATGACCTTAAGCAAGTCACAGAGCTAGTAATGGGGGTTGTTTGTGTGAAGAGAAAAAAAAAGACTTGAAGGTTTTAGTGGACTGAAATCTCAAGATGAGTCAGAAGTGTGATGTGGCAGCCAAAAAAAAGTTTATGTGATCTTGGGTTGCATTAATAAAAGCAATTGAATCCAGAGAAAAAGAGGCAATAGTCCTATCCTCTGCCCTGGGCAGTCCCCATCTATACTGTGTCCAGTTCTAAGTATAATATGTTGGAAAGAACATTGATAAACTGGGATTGTGCCCAAGATAATGAGAAGACTTAAAATCAAGCACTGATTAATTGAAGTAATTGTTGATGCTTAGCTAGATAGGTTGATGCTAATCTAGATAAGGGAATATCTTATAATATAAAATAAGATAGGTCATGGTAGATGTCTTGAAATATTTGAAGGAAAATCATAAGGAAAAGAAATTTGATTTGTTCTTTTTGATCTCAAAATGCAGGACCAGGAATGGCAGGTGGAAGTTACAAGGATGAAGATTTCAGTTCAATATAAAGAAAGTAGAACTATCCAAAGATAGAGTTCTGGAGAAGGTGAAGAGGAGGTAGGTAATTCCCAATCACTGGAAGTCTCCAGGCAAAGGTTGAATGCAGCAGAGCCAGGAATCTTTTGAAAGATGTTATAGAAAAGATTTATTTTTTGGAGAAGGTTTAGACTAGACCACCAACTAGGTCCTTTCCAACCCCGGAAGCTATGATTCTTCTTTGTTGTTGCTATTGCTGAGGCAGTTGGGTTAAGTGACTTGCCCAGAGTCACACAGCTAGGAAGTATTAAGTGTCTGAGACTAGATTTGAACTCAGGCCGTCCCGACTTCAGGGCTGGTGCTTTATCCACTGCACCACCTAGCTGCCCCAATGCTATGATTCTTTAAGATTCAATTGGTCTTGGATAAATATCGGAGATTGAAAACAGAGATCTCTTGAGGGTTCTTCCAGCTACCAGAGCTATGACCCTGTCATCTTTGACATAGAAATGGTTCCCAAAGGAGAATGAGATTACACAGACTTAGGGTCATTCTGGGGAACCTGACCTCATTGGAGCATCAGATTCTCTCGCCAATTCTGTCCTTCCAACTGGAAATCTCTAAAATAAAGTTTAGTTATGTCCTTGCATCTTCCCAAAAGTGGGTAATGAGCTTCCTTCCTACAAAGGTACCCATGTATGTAACAACATTTTTATTTCCTATACCAGAAAAATTATATGAAACAAAAGAACTCAAAGGCTCACCTGAAGAAGTATATTTTTGTTCTCATCAAATACTCTACTGGTCCATTACACTCATGATGTCTTATAACTCGCTCCCTAGAAAGCCAAAGACAATTTTGTGGAACTGATCTTTCACATTTAGTGCATTGTCTGTCTGAGCAATTCACAAGGGTTGAACTTTCCTGGACAATATAGCTTTCTCTGGTCCTTCGAGTACAAAATAATCCTGGTAGTGGTTCACTTCTCCTAGATTCATGCTCTTGTGTAAATCTTCACTGGTTGGCCTGAATCTCCAACTCAGAAGCTTTTGACTCATGAGGTAGCTGCCAAGGCTGAAAATGTCCTTTTCTTTGATGATTTCTAGCCAGTGCCATATCCTTCTATTGCAATCCACTCTTGCAATGGAAGAGAAGAGAGAAGTCCTCTCCTATTCTCATCAGAGGTCCAGGGGAGAGAAAGTGATAGAAAGGAATCATAGGGGCAAAGCCATTTCTACTGCTTACTTTTTCATAGTAGGAGTTTGTTTGGGAGGGGGGGACAAGGCAGGGCAGGATTCCTCCCAACAAGAATTCATCCTTCTGTGCCTCAATAATCAGTTCTCTTTGACATAGCCCCAGTCTCTGGGAACCAATCTGGAATCCACCCAGTAAGAAGTCTACATGTCCAGGGAGTCCACACGCTCCATGGGAGATTTCTGTTTCTGATTAGGTCCATGCCTTATAATTTCATAAAGGGATTTGGAGGGATCCATCAAACTGAAGTTTTCCTAATCACCTTATCTATAATTTTCAATCCTGTTTCTTTCTTCTTTTTTCCTACCTTACTGAAACCACTTACTACCCAACTGTCCGTAAAGTGACCAGTAGAACCATTAGTTCTGACCAGAATTTCTTCCTTCTCTTTTCTGTGCAGCCTCTGAGGCTGAGATGCAGCAAAACAAGGATTGATTCTCAACACAGAGAAAACAGAGGTTCTCTACCAGCCAGCACTGCATCATCCATAAGTGGAACCATTGCTTAGAGTCCAAGAGAAGATTTTGAAGGCTATGGATAAGCTCCCTTACCTTGGCACTAATGCTTCCCATAGCTGAGGAGGTTGATACACACATTGTTGGCTCTAACTCACTGTTTGGGAGACTCCAAAGGAAAGTGTGGGAGAGAAGAGATGTTAGGCTGAGCTGAAGGTCTGCAGAACTGTTGGGCTGACCCCATTATTGTATGCCTTTGAAACCTGGACCCTACACCCTGGAGGAAACTCAGTGGCTTCCATTCCGAAAATTCTGAAGATCACCAGCAAGAAAAGGTACCATTCACGTAGGTCCTCTCTTGAATTGAGCTGGCAGACATTCAAACGCTACAGCAGAGAGAGCAATTCCAATGGGTGGCCACATAGCCGAAATGCCGTTACATTTCCCTAAAAGACTCTTCCAAGGAGAACTCACACAAGTCAAGCGCTTACATGGAGGTCAGAAGTACATGGACACTCTCAAGGTCTCTCTGAAGGACTTATTGTGAGACACGGGACAGGACCAGCCAGCATGGCAGGTCAAAGAAGGCAGAATCACAGTGGCCCAGAGGAAATGTGAGGTACCCAAATCCAGAGACATCTCCATCCCAAAGTTCACACTGACCTTGCGTAGAGTCTTCTGAGCTTGTACTGGATGGATCAGCCATGCTCAAATACACCGTACCATGAGCCCAACATTATGATGTCAGTGGTCCAGTATGAATTATGAGCAACGACAGCTCCCTTGCCTTCTGCTTTTAGTGCTTCCCTCCATGGCTTCTTTCTCCCTTGCTACCTTCCCTTTCTCTCTTGCCCTCCCCCATTCCTCTTCATACTTCCTTATCTAAGAGGATCTAGCCAATCCTGATGATCTCAACCAAGGAAAACCAGCTAATTTCCCATTACATTGTGTCCCCAAGCAGATGTTTCTAGGGGCTAAAGGCCATTGCTATTCTCTCCTTCTATGGAAAATCAAAATATTCCAAGAACCCCAGAAGGCAACTAATGTCCTTCATAGGGAGGGCGAGCCTGGGCCTGTGAAGTGGGAAGAGAGCTGGATTTGTGGTAGAGGAGCTAGAGTCCAATCTTGGCTCTGCTGTTTACTTTGTGACCTTGGAGTCCTCATCCATAAAACGATAGGGGTGAGCTAAATGGCAGAATCTCAGGGATAGCTGTTTTTGTCCCTTTCATCCTTAAATCAATGAACCTATAGTCTGATTTCCTGGAATTTCAAAGAGAAGCAACTTTAGCTATCTCTTCAAAACATAGCTTTGGTTACTCACGTACTCATCCTTCCACACAATCACATTTAGCAACCCTACACATTTCTCCTACAAGCAGACACACACACACACACACACACACACACACACACACACACACACACACTCCAACAATCACACTCTTTTTCTCTCTCTCTCCCTCCCTCCCCCCCCCCCCCCTCTCTCCCCTTCCCTTCCCTTTTCCCTCTCTCTAGCTGTGTTCCTCTCCTTGCACACACCCTCCCATCCTGGCCAATCCTACATAGGCTATGCATGTAAGCAACAACTCAAGAATTCCATGGTTTTCCCACTCAATTCCTCAGCCCCATCTCCTCTGACCCTCCACACCCCCAAAGGGAGGAACCAGCTCTGGGCAGCAAGGCAAAGATATCACAGATTTTCCAGACCTGGGTGCAGCTGCCTTGATGGCAAGGGTCTTAGAAGGTTTTCCAGCTTTCTTTCTAACCTCCTCCTGCCTTGTGTTCTCTGACCAGCCACCCCAGTTACACACACACACACACACACACACACACTATTGAAAACAAAAAGGAAAAAAGTATTGAGAAGGAAAGAAATTGCCATCACCAGTCAAGTCAGTCACTTAATGCTGTGTGATGAGGGATGGAGGAAAAAGGAAAGATTTCAGGTGATTTTCCTCAAACTTTCTGGATTTTGTACCAAAACACAGGACACTCACCCTTTAAAAAATTTTCTGTTTCCTTTCTGAAAATAACTCTGAAACTATCATTTCCTCCCACTGCCTTTTTTCTATAAGCAAACTTACTGGGTAGGGTGGCAGGGAGCCACCGTACCACTGACTGAAGGAGTCATTCTCTGTCCCTGTACTGGCTGACTAATAGGGGGCCTGGAACCATCTGTTGCCAGCTTGGGGGGAGGAGAGAGAGAGAGGGAGGGAGAGAGGGAGGAAGAGAGGAGAAGAGAGGGAAAGGAGAGAAGGGAGAGAGGGAGGGAAAGAGAGAGGGAGAGAGGAGAGAGAGAAAGAGAAGGGGAAAGAGAGAGAGGGAGGAAGAGAGGGAGAGCAAGAGGGAGAGAGGGAAAAAGAAAGAGAGGAAGAGAAAGAGAAGATAAGAGGGGGGAAGAGGGAGAGAAAAATTATATTTCTGTTTTTGTTTATGTGTTTGTGTGTGTGTATAGAGGCTGAGACTGAAGAGGAAAAGAAGTAGGGACATGACAAACCTTATTTCCTGGCCTTTTCTCTTGGATAAATGATATCTGTCAGGGAACTCAGGTCTTTTAAATTAAATCCAGTTTCTCCTCCAATTACCTTCCCACCTGCAAAATGCCACTGTTCCCTATGTTGGAAAGATTTTGAGGGACCAACACTCCTGTTCATATTCTTGATCACAAATAGTGAGCCAGCAACACTCTTGCCCTTAGCTTGTTCAAAAAAGTCCCCCTGCTTTCTGACATGTAAGGAAAATTATAGTAACAAATAAGAGGAAGGAGATGAACATCAATGCACTTTTGCTTATGCAAGAGAAGAAATAGGTCAAGGGAGAAATGTTTCCCTCCAATTTTTAAAATCCAATGACTTCTTCTGTTCCATATAATTTCCCAGACATTCCTCCTCACTATGGCAAAGAGCAAGTTCTGAAGAGGATCCAATGGGAATGAGAAGCAAGAGAGTTGGAAAGCTCCCAAGAAAGGAAGAAGTCCTTCCTCCTGTTGCCCTAATTGGAACCCTATCCCAGTCTCCAGTATGAGAGGTTCCTCAGCCCCATTCTGATCTCACTTTTCAGAGTCTGAATTGTTGACCTGAGGGAGCCCTAAAAGAGCAACTAGTCCATGGAACTTTCTTTGTGGGGTTCAAAAGTGTTTATGAATGTGGATTTTTAGAAATATTCCTCATAACTACATTTCAATATGAATAATTTCCTTATGGTCCTATATATTTTATTTATTTAAAAATATGATTCTGAGACTGATTCATGAGCTATAAAAATTCTATCTAAGGGACCCATGACACAAAAAAAGTCAAGAACCCCTATTGTAGTTTAAGTCTAAGTCTTTTCTTTTTTTAAAAATGGAGAAATTAAGGTTGAACATAATCATTTAGCAAAGGCTATGACTCTAAATTAGCTCAGAGCTATTTGTACTGCACCATATTTAGACTATTAGCCCTACTCTCCCACTCCCCCCTCATATCTTCCACCTTCTCCTCTTCCTCCCTCTCTACCTCCTTCTCTTTCTCTATTTCTATATCTACAGCTCTACTACAGGCCAGAACTTTGCCCTGCCTGAGCTGACCTGCCTCCTTTAGGATAAGAGTTCCCCCCAAACAATGAAGAAAGCAATGAGAGGAGACTTAGGAAGCAGGCTAAAGAATTTGCTAGATTAAAGAATTTCCTTACTTCTCCAGAAGTTTTTTTTTTTATCCTTTTGTCCTTCTCTTATCCAATCCTTAGATGATACAGTTAGACCTAAAAGGAACCTCAGAAACCATCCCCACATTTTTAAGATGAAAAAACAGACTCAGGGAGGTTAAGAGCTTTGCCCAAATTCACATAGATAGTAAACCTCCACATATGACATTTGACCTCAGATCTTTTGACCCCAGTTACTCTTGTCACTGCTACATAGCTTCCCCCAATTTGTCTTGGAGAATTCTTCACAGTTATCCCTGGACAGGGCACACTAGACTCTGCTGTGGAGGAGAGGGGCAGCTTCTTTAGTGCAGGAACTCTCTCATTTTAAAATGTTTCCACAGTGCATTTTACTTAATAAATAGGCTCTTAATCAATATTTGTTCAATTGATACTATATTTCTTTATTGATTCTGGGCCAAGAAGCTTCCAATTTCCAATGCCTCCAGGAAAAACAAGTTTGAGTTCCAGTATCCAGTCACTAGAGAGTTGGAATCTCCAGCAGAAAACCATCTCCCTCCTCTTTCCCCTTTCTATCTCCCTTCTCTGGAACAAGGCTGACTGATGACTCTAGGGCAGCTGTTGAACTATTTGAGGCCTTCCTGTTCAACTCTGTGGTATGATCAAAGCTCAAAGATAATTACCTGCTCCAGTAGGTTACCATAGCATAGTGTCTAGGATGGTCTCTTCTCTAGAAGGGTAGGGAAGGGTTGTCCAGCCAGAAAAGGCAGCCTCCCCTTTCCCTGCCCCCAGCCAAGGACCATAAGCCCTAATCTGGAAACTAAAAGGCTTTTTCGGGAAGAAATTTCATTTATATGTAATATATATGTGTATATATATATGTGTGTGTATACATATATGTCTATTGTGTGTAAAGAATTGTGCTAATCATTGGGGAAACACATTAACTAAAATGTTTTCTGCCCTCATGGAGTACACAATCTAGTAGGGTATTTATCTATATTTATGTCTGTATACACATATGCATATATATGTATAGATATATAGATATATATATATACATACACATACATGTATAAGTATATATAATATATTTATATACCTATAAATGTGTGTGTATGTGTGTGTGTGTGTGTGTGTGTGTGTGTGTGTGTGTGTGTAATCTCCAAATAATTATATTGCACAGTAATGTTTAATGTACTGGAAAGGTGCCAAATTATGGTGCTACATAAGGTCATGGGTGGGGAGGGAAAAGGTCATGGAACAAGGAGTGGGGGCCAAGGAAGGACTTAGGACTTAGAACTAGAACAGGCCTTTTTGGAGGAAGTGACACTTGAGTTGGACTTTAAATAATGGGCAGGAATTCGACCAGTAAAAAGAAGGAAGGGCATTCCATGCAGGGACTATATCCTTTTTCATCTTGTAAGCTCTGTTCCAGGAACAAAACCTAATATGAACTTAATAATGGCAAAAATGAAGATATGGAGGTAGAAAAAAATAAATCCTGATGGGGGAATAAAGTGCTATCTGCTTTTGCAGACTTAAATGCTCAATATATTGGGAACAGTAGGTATGGTGGCACCAGATTGTATGCCTTTGAATGCCTGGCAAAGGGAGTTCGAATTTCATTTATCAGGTAACACAAACACACTGAAGATTTTTGGAGAAGAATGACATGATAGAGGGACAGCTAGGTTGCACAATGGTTAGAGCAGGAGGACCTGAGTTCAAATCTGGTCTCAGACACTTAACACTTCCTAGCTGTGTGACCCTGGGCAAGTCACTTAACCCCAATTGCCTCAGCAAAAAACAGAAAAGAATGGCATGATACAACCCTACTAAGTTGAATATGATCTTGAAGATTCAACATGGAATGAGGAATTTTGGGGGGATTATAGACTAAGAGTTAGAAGGTCTTTAGGAGTCATTTAGTCTGACTCTTTCACTTGCAGATGAGGAAACTGAGGCAAATAGAAATTAATGACTTATCCAGGGCTACATAGCCAACAAATATCTAAGAGCTTCCTCACTCCTAGTACAGGATCCTATCCATTATGCTATACTGCTTCTAATAGGCAAAGTTATAGTTTAGTTCTCTATGTTCTCTCATTCTACTTCTGACCCCCAATTTTCCCCTCCCATCTATAAACCCATAAGAAAGTAGGATTCATTCCATCCTATCCTTTACTGGTATCTTCTAAGAACTCCTCAGAAAAATGAATTCTTTTGAGGGGGCACTTAAAGGTATAGAAGCCAAAGAAAAGCAAGGCTACAAGATCTTGAATGAATCTGAGGAAATATGGCTCCATCCCCTCCTGGGCTGATTCACAGGTTTCAGTCTATTTCTCAAAGGATCCTACATCTCTCTACCCCCAGAAACTTAAATCCCTCCCCACTATTAGTAAAGCAATTCAAACTGGAGGACAGCTGGTCAATATCAGCAGCATCTTTGTCTATGGATCCATCATTGTTATTAGATGCAGGTCACTTCTAGGATGGGATGCCCAGGAAACTGTAAAAGCAAATAAGGTTTTTGGATAGAAATGGAAGATCAGAGATCAGACAGTGGGGTTCAGCCTCAGGTTTTGGGGACCAGACCAAACCATCTGCTTTTGGATTCCCATTTTGGGGGGCAGAGCCATCACTTCATACATTTAACCTGTCAACATCTTCTCCAATGAATGACAGAGATGTGACATCCTTTAAGGATTCTTTTTATTTCTCTTATACCTCTATACAGATTTGCAATGACCAAATATTCTTTGCCCAGTTTTATTCGATGGCTGAATAATGTGAAGAATTTTGGAAGAGGAAACATCATCCCCTACAAAGTGCTCATGGTCTAAAATCCCAAGAAAAAGGACCCCAAAAGGGCTCCATCGACCTTTCCTAGAGTCCTTTCCCCAGTAGTCTTCTCACTGAGGATTTAAGGTTTAGGAAACAAGAACATTCTGCAATGAACCTCTCATGTTCTGGCAATGCCAATTCATGAGAGCCTTCCCCCAACTCCAACTTGGGCTTTCTCTTTCTTTTCTCTCCCCCTCTTTTGCTGCCTTCTCACTGGCTGCTGCAGGCAATCCAGAGAGGAGGAGGGGAATTGCTGTAAGCTCTACCCGTTATCTGCAGCAATCCACAGTGACTAATGCTCCCAGTTGGTAAAAAGGCAGTGTAATCAAAACACTTTTTTTTAGTCCTTAAAGTTAGTCATTCTCCAGAGGAAAAAAAAACCACACACACACACACACAGAGCAGCAGCAGCAACATGAAATAGAAGCTGGGAATCCTACAAGAAGCAGCCAGAGCTCAAGCAGCATCAGGGGTCTTCAGGACATAAATCCCCAGGAAGCATTGTGGCCAATTTATTCTTTAAACCCCCTCAACCATGATAGCTGTTAACTCTTCTGTCCTTCCTCTGTACTCAGACAGATACTTTTCCCTGAAAGTTTTCTGTGTTGGGATCTATACACTCCCCCCTCCAACCATGTATTCTCCTTAGCCTGTGTCCATCACCTTGTCCTAAAAAAGCCATGCTTAGGATGTGGGTCCTACCCTAACAAGGAAATAAAAGTCATGGTAGTAATACCCTAACCAAGGCAAAGCTCTTGTGGCTAGTGGTTTTCAATGGTAACTGTATATGCTGAAACTTTGATCTTTTTGAATCTCAGAGGCCATCTAGTCCACTTATCTCATTTAGTAGATGAAAAACGGGAGTTCCAGAGAGATTAAATGATTTACCAAAATCAAACAAGGAATAGCATCAGAGGTAGGGTTGGATCTCCAGCTGGTTAGTCCACAACCCTTACTATGTGCAAGGCACTTTGCCTTAGGGATACAAATAAAGGCAAAATCAGTCTGCTCTCAAGGAGTTGACATTCTAATGGGAGATACCATATAAATAACTGGCTCATAGAGATATATAGAATGGATAGAAAGTGATTTCAGAGGGGAAAGCATGAGCAGCTAGGGGCACCCAGAAAGGCTTCCTGCAGATGGTAGGACTGGTCTCGGTTTTGAAGCCAGGAAAGCTGACTTCAGTCAGTGCCAGAGTCAAGATTCACACCAATTTTTCCTTTTCTGGTGTCCCTAATGGCCTCCCTGTACCATCTTGCATCCTTCTGGTCCTCCTCAGGCAGCATGGCTTCTAATACCACTAGATTCCTATGTTTCTGGTTCTTTGACCCAGCATGGTGGCTGGCTATGCCCACTACAGACCTTTAAGTTTAGTAAACTCTTGGTGTTTATCTTTCTGACTTTTTGTTTCTTACTACAATTCTTAATATAATTATGAGGAAGGACTCAGCCTGATGTGGCCCCTTTTATTCTGGCCCAATCCCCTTGCAGCCAACGCAAAATAGGTGAATTGGGTTAGAAGTGGAGATGATGTGCATGGAACACATGTAGGTAGGCAGAATTAACAACCCCCAGGTGGGTAAAGGAGTGCTTGGTAAACCTAGGGAAAATGGACTTGAAATTGGTCCCTGAAGGGGACCACATTTCCAAAGGTACACAAGTCTTAGGATGCATCTCCTCTTCCTGCCATTGCTTTCTCCACTTCTGGTATATCTGAGTTCTAAAACACTCATTGGAAAATAGGGAAGAGCTATTAGGAAATATTGCCAAGGATGGGGGCAGGTATTAGTCATCTTGTGATAGACAAAAAGCCATCATCGCTCATCCCTTTAACTATCTTTATGCCTAAGGAAATCTCACTCAACGAACATTAAGACCTACTATGTGCTAGGTACTATGCTAATGTCAGGCCCCTCATTGAACAGCCCAGCACAGAAAACACAACTCAAGGGAACAAAAGTTACTGAAAGAAACGCACAGAGGAACTAGAGCAATGATGGGTCTTGGAGAGTTCTCATCTGGCCAGCTGGAGGATGCTGGCTCTCCATCTCTTTCTTCCCCAAGGATAATTAGTAGCAGTTATGGAGAGCTAATCCGGAACAAACACCAGCCCCGAAGTTCTGAGTAGCCGTTTTCCTATCTTTTGCTGGCTGCCAACTTTAGAGTGGGATGAGAGAGTGATATCTTTATTAAGTCTATTGATAACAGATGTCCCCACAGTTCAATGCCTTGATTCCCTGATAATAATACTGGCCCCTTCCCCTGATTTTTCATATACATCTTGAAGGCAGCAACCAGCTTCTACTGTGCCCTTCCTATTACCTTGAGGTCCTAAGGGATATGCTTCTAGGGGGACTCCTAAGATAACTATCATGTGACCTGGATTTTCCATGACAACCTCTACTTTAGAGAGAGATGCTACTTTGTATTTGTTTTTGTTGTGGGGGCTGGATTTATGCTACTTTGAATAAAGCTTTAAGTGTGAAGCAGTGTTGTGTAATGGGAAAACCACAAGATTTATAATCAGAGGACTATATGATATTGGGCAAGTCTTTGATCTCAGTCTCCTCATCTATAAATTGAGGAATTTGGACTAAATTTCTCCAAGATCTCTTCCAGTCCTAAATCTATGACAATATGACTAGACAATTTCTAGGATCTCTTGCAGCAATGGATCTTATACTGACTGTAAATAAAAAAAATAAGGAAAATCTATAGATGCAGTAAAATAGGAGCAATTGCTCTATAACATTATGGGTATGTGGCAGCCCTTTTTGTAGTGGCAAGAAACTGGAAATTGAATGGATGCCCATCAATTGGAGAAGGGCTGAATAAATTATGGTATATGAATGTCAGAGGATATTATTGTTCTATAAGAAACGACCAACAGGATGACTTCAGAGAGGCCTGAGAGACTTGTATGAACTAATGCTGAGTGAAATAAGCAGAAACAGGGGCAGCTAGGTGTCACAGTGGATAGAGCACAGGGCTAAGCCCTGAAGTCAGGAGGACTTGAGTTCAAATCTGGTCTCAGACACTTAACATTCCCTAGCTGTGTGACCCTGGGCAAGTCACTTAACCTCAATTGCCTCAGCAAAAAGCAAAAAAAGAAAAGAAAGAAAGAAATG
The DNA here is from genome assembly GCA_023553655.1 of Myrmecobius fasciatus. Classification (NCBI taxonomy): domain Eukaryota; kingdom Metazoa; phylum Chordata; class Mammalia; order Dasyuromorphia; family Myrmecobiidae; genus Myrmecobius; species Myrmecobius fasciatus. The sequence continues at coordinate 13,092 of JAJPUD010003948.1, forward strand.
AGCAGAACCAGATCATTATACATGGCAACAATAAGTCTATATGATGATCAATTCTGATGGACATGTTTCTCTTCAACAATGAGGTGATTGAAACCAGTTCCTGTGGTTCAGCAATGAAGATGCCTGTGGGAACTGGGTGTGAACCACAATAGAATTTTAATGCTTTCTGTGAATGCTTGCATTTTGTTTTCCTTCTTAGGTTGTTTTTTTTTTTTTTTTCTCTTTCTAGATCCGATTTTTCTTGTGCAGCAAGATAACTGTATAGATATGTATAGATATTTATCATATATTTTAACATATTTAATATGTATTAGACTACCTGTCATCTAGGGATGGGGGTGGGGGGAAGGAGGGGAAAAATTTGGAACAAAAAATTTTGCAAAGGTCAATGTAGAAAAATCACTCATATGTTCTATAAATAAAAATCTTTAATTAAAAAACATTATGGGTATGAAATAAAAGCAGTAAACAAATGAAAAAGAAACTAAGGAGTTGGGCAATGACTGAGGTGGTAGATAGTAGTGGTTCAGATAGCCGAAAGTCCTAAGATGCATGTCCCTGGGCAAGATTTTTCTAGCATATTTTTCCTCCCTCACACAAGGCGTAGGCAGAGGATCTGTCTATGTGATACAACCCTGAGACTACTTCCAGATTACGTGTGGCTTTTTGTGATGACCCTTCCCATTTTTCTCTTTCACAGATGCTGGGATTTTACTTGAATGAATTCATGGAAGAGAAAAGTATACAGGAGCATGATTGATTGGTGGCTAAATTCATCTCAAGATGATCCTGTTAAACGCAGGTCCCATTGGACTGATGCAAGGAGTGGAACCAGATAGATACTCCCCACCTTATTCTGAACAGAGTCCTTCTCTCTACCTTGTCTAAGCTCCTGAGAAAGCTCTTCCCATAGACAACAATACAGATTGTATTTGTCCCAAGGAACAGCTGTTGCTCTGGGGATTCATGAATGGAGGGATCTCTCCAGGGTAGAGAAAAAAAGATAATACAGCCCAGGGAAACTGAGGATAAGGATCAGACTCTAATCATATCTATCCTAGAGACTAGGGGCTGAGCATGATGAATATCAGGTTCTGACCTCAGCTCTGATACAAACTCACTGGGTGGCCTTGAGCTTGTTCCCCTCTGTATGGGTCCCATTTTCTTCATCCTGTTAAATGGAGAACATAAGAGTGCTACCTATTTTACTGGGTTATTGTAAGGATCATTTGTTATATGAAGGAACTAAATTAGATGACCACCAATAGAGTTTTCTGTCAGTATTGAATACCATAAAGATATCAGATAAGACCCTTTGACCCAGCAGTGTTCCTATTGGGCCTATATCCCAAAGATATCTTAGAGGAGGGAAAGGGTCCCACATGTGCAAGAATGTTTGTGGCAGCCCTTTTTGTAGTGGCTAGAAACTGGAAAATGGATGAATGCCCATCAATTGGAGAATGGCTGAATAAATTATGGTATATTAATGTCATGGAATATTATTGTTCTGTAAGAAAAGACCAGCAAGACGATTTCAGAGAGGCCTGGAGAGACTTGCATGAACTGATGTTGAGTGAAATGAGCAGAACTAGAAGATCACTATACAAGGCAACAAGACTATATGATGATCAGTTCTGATGGACATGGCTCTCTTCAACAATGAGATGTTTCAAACCAGTTCCAATTGTTTAGTGAAGAAAGACATATACACCCAGGGAGAGGTCTGTGGGATCTGAGTGTGCTCCACGACAAGGATTTTCATGCTTTCTGTTGATGTTTGCTTGCATTGTTTTCCTTCTCAGGTTTTCTTTTTTCCTGTAGATCTGATTTTTCTTGTACAGCAAGATAACTGTATAAATATGTATACATAAAAAAGATATCATATAGGGTCTGATAGGATTAAAGTTACTTTCATAACTCTGAAATGTTATGTAAATGTAACTTATTATAATAATGGTAGGTACAAATTTATATAAGTATAATCAACAAATAATTCACCCCTTTTGCCCTCACTAAAGTACAACAAATGAAGTTGATCCAACTCCCGGGGGGGATACTTTTGAGTAATAGTAGTAACTACTGGTTACAATCAACTGTCTGTATACAGTAAGATTATCTATTCAAGTTAAAGCAAAGATCATGGAGACTCCATCAGGTTTTCTCATGAGAAGCAAGAGAGATTAGCAGTCCAAATAGGAAAAACTAAATGGATGAAAAATGCCTATTGCATAGATTTGGATATGTATTTGATTGGATGATCTGTTGAAATAGTGCCTCAGCACCTACATCTGGGACTAGTGCTAAAAATGGACAATGAGTTGGGTTTCCAGTTGAACAGGAGGAAGAGAGTAGGCTGGATTGTGCTAAAGAAACTGGCTAATTCATTTAATGATATCAAGCAAATCTCCTGCACATCTTCTTAACATAAATATTCTCTCAATGATGTTTTAGCTGTGAATCTTGGAAAACCATAATCTTCATAGAATCCAAGATATAGATGTTCCACAGGGTATAGAAAAGATGCATGGAGGTAATAAGCCACCTTCAAAATATTTCTAAGGAGAGTCTATGGGCAAAAAATAATAATATACATATATAATATACATTTATGTATACACACATGTGTGTATATGAAATGTATGTTTGGAAGAGGAGGTGAGCCAATAATGTAATAAGATGAAAATATCAATTGACAAGTATTTATTAAGCTCCTATTATATACCTAGTCTTTTGCCAAGTGCTAGGCATAGAGTACAAAGACCGAAACAATCCCTACTCTCAATGGGCTTACCTTCCAAAGGGGGAAGCATCCATATACATATAGACATACATAGACATGTATATTTACATATATGTGTATGTATATGTATATATACTTGCTATATATATACATAACATATAGCATGAATATAAAGTTAATATAAAAACATACATTTTTGTACACAGAAGTTAAAATCCAAGATCTTTTTAAAGGCACCAGTGGATGGGGGAATCAGGAAAGGTTTTACACAGAAGATGGTCCAAAGCTTCAACTCAGAGAAAGAGCAGTTCCCTATGATGCTGAGGCAATACTTTCTAGGCTGAGAGAAGTCCAATGTAAAAGTAGGGAGTTTGAAATGTAGTATTCTGTGAAAGAAGCAGGGAGAAGTCTGAATCAAAAAGTTGGAGGGGAAGGAGAAAAGTGATGAAGCTGGAAAGATGGGATAGGGTCAGGATGTACAGGGCTTTAAAAAGTTAAATAGAGGAGTTTCTATTTCATCCTAAAGGCAGTAGGAAGCCAGTAGAGTAGATTGAGTAGGAGAGTCACATGGTTAGATCTGTGCTTAAGGAAAATTACTTAGGCAGCTGTGTGTAGGAAGGCCTAAAGTGATGAGAACCTTGAGGCAAGGAGACCAATTAGGAGGCTGTTGCAATAATCTAAGCAAGAGGTAATGAGGGGCTCATCTGAAGTGGTAGCCATATGAATAAAGAGAAGGGGTCAGAGGCAAGAGATGCCTTGGAAGTTAAAAATGAAAAGATTTGGCAAATAGCTGGGTATGTGAAGAAGAGAGAGGAAGCCAGGATGGCATTATCCAAGCTCTTGTGGAGCTATCTCACACGGATGAAGTGCATGCACTTCCCTGTCACCTCTCAAACAATCTATAACGTCTTTGGAGGCTCAGCTCTTTCCCTCCCTAACCTTCTGCCTCTCCCCATTTACTGCGTCCTTCCCATCTGCTTGTAGACAGACATTTTTGCAACCTAGATCCAAACCTCCTCAGGACTTCCTATCACCAATTTCAAATAATGTTCTATTATCTCTCCTCCCTTTCTGAAACAACTTCTTTTAAAAACAACAACATACTCATTGCATCCACTTTCTCTCAGTCTCTTACATCTGGCTCCTAAATTCAGTCCTCAGCTGAAACTATTCTCTTCAGTGAGTCTTTAATTGCCTTTTCTTAATCCTTATTCTTCTTAACTTCCCTACAGCACTGGACACTTTTGACCATGGTGCCTTTCCTTCTCTGGGTTTTTATAGCACTGCTTTCTCCTAGTTGTCCTCAGTGCCTGGTTACTCCTTTGCTGACTCAATATCTATATCATACCCACTAACTTTGGATGTACCTCCCAAGGGTCTGTCCTGAGCCTTCTCTCTACAATTTCCTTCTTGGTGACTTGATTTCCATTGGTTCAATGACCATCTCTATGAGATATGACTCTGACATCTAGAGATGTTGCTCTGGTCCCTTCTGAGCTCCAGTTCTGAATCATTTGTCTAATAGAAATTTCTAACGGATGTCCCATAGATATCTCAAAGTGTCCCACACAGAATTATCTTTTTCCCCAAACCCATCCTTTCCCCAAACTTCTGTATTTCTATAAAAATTGCCACCACCTTTCCAGGCACCCAGGTTCCTAATTTGAATCATTCTCGGCTCCTCAAGCTCACTAAACTCACATACCCATTCACTTGTTAAACTCTGCTTCCTCTGAAATCTAGTCCTTCTCTATTCTAGGTATCTACTAATAACTAACATTTATTTAGTGCTAAGTGCTTTGTAATTATAAAGTTATTTGCTCCTCACAATAATCCTGGAGGTAATAATAATATTTTTGTTTTAATAATTAATTTAAAATTTTTTAATTTTTAAAAATTTGAATCAAGTTTAAAAATTTTTTGAATTATTCTAACATTTACATAGTGACTACTATGTGCCAAGGACTGTGCTAAGACTTTAAAATTATTATCTCACTTGATCCTCACAACAACCATGCAAGCTAAGTGCTATTATCATTCCCATTTTACAGATGAAGAAACTGAGGCGGATAGGCTAAGTGACTTGTCCAGGATCATGCCTCTTGTGTCTGCGGTCACATTTAAATTAGGGGTCTTTCTGACTCCACTGCGCCCCCTAGTTGCCATTCTTAATTTCAGCCGCCTTGGTGTTGCACGTGACATTTCCATTCTGGTTCTTGCACGGGCTCTTCTGCATGCCTGGAATGCTCTCCCTCCTCATCCCCACATCACTGGCTTAGAGCACAAGCACAGTTTAAAGCTACCCCCCACAAGAGGCCTTTTCTGATCTTCCTGGCTGTTACATACTCTGTAATTGACTTTGTGTACTTTTCTGTAGACTTATGTATATGTGTGCATGTTTCCTCAATAGAATAGAAACTCCTTGAGGCAGGGACTGTATCAGGTTTGTCTGTGTCCCCAACCTGTAGCACACTGCTTGACACATAAGTCTTTGTTGATGGATTTGACTGGATTACTCATCTGAAACCGCTCTCTTCAAAGTTATCAGAGATCTCTACATTGCAAAATATAACTTTGTGAATCTTCAGTCTTTCAGTCTCTTTGTAGCATCAGACACTCAACTTGATCACCTTCCCCCACAGCCCACCCATGGATTATCAGTGTTCTCCCTCACCCAATTAATTTTCCCTTTGTTTATATTATCTATTACATTATCTATTATATATTATCTGTCCGTGTTGTCTCCCCCATCCCCCGAGATGTAAGCTTCTTTCAGGCAAGGGCTATTGCCTTTATGTATTTTTCGCGCATAGTCCAATGTTAGGCACTTAGTAGGCACTTAACAAATGTTTACCGAACGACTGAATAGAATAAAGTAGTAAAGGATAATTGCGGGCAACCCTTTGCTTCCAGGCTCCAACTTCTGCAATAATCTACTCCTCCAAGCCCTCACTTTCCATGACACCTCATTGGACTTCTGTGAACAACCTGGAAAGTAACTCCTGAACCTGAAGGATGACAATAATAATGACTAATTTTTAACCCAAAAGTCTGCAAAAGTGCTTTACACATGATTTGTCCTTTGATCCTCACAACTTCGTAAAGGAGCAGCTGTTATTATTCTGATTTTGCAGGTGAGAGGTCTAATGACTTGTCCAAGTTCACACAGCTACGAAGAATTTGTACTTTAGATCTTCTTAACTCTAGGTCCATCCTGCAACCCCTCCCCCACCTCATTACCCGTCCTCCTCCAATTTAGCCTCAGCTTCAGTCTCCGAAGTTCCGCAGCAGCCAGAGCTGCCTTCCTCTTCCTTCTACTTTTTTTTTTGCACTGCATATAATAGGCGCTTAAGAGATGCGCGTTGTGCTTTACTGCATTATCGCTTTTATTTCTGTAACTGAGCAAGAAAGAAAAGTGAACGCCTGAGGCAGGGACGACTTTAAGGAGCTAGCTGGAGTCTGCTGAAGGACTAGGGAAGATAGTACAATCCTAGCACACGTTCCGATAGACGCCGCAGCGAAAGGGTTACTAGGTAACCCTGCTAGTATCCACCCCTTACGTGCCCCGGTACCAACCCCTCCTTCCCCGCGCCACGCGCACCTCCTCTCTTCCGGGGGTGTCTCATTCGTCACTTCCTGGAGACGGTTCGAATCCGGAAGTGGCCGTGGCAAAGCGGGCCGAGGCCTGAGCCGGGGGCTGCAACTGGCGGCTCTGACACCGGGGCCGCCGCCATGAGCTGGTGAGTGAGACCCAGCGGATCCTGCGTCGGGCTTCCTTAGGCTCCCCCTCATGCCTCACTCCGGGCTCCGCTTCCGAGTCCTCGAGTTCCCCTAGACCCCCGGCTGGGTTGCCCCGCCCCGCTCCCGGGGTCCCTCCTGCTCAGCTCCCCGCCGGCTTGCAGTGGACAGGCCTCTGGCGCTTCCGCGAAGCTTCCCCGAGCAATGCAGGGAACGGATTTGGTTAAAGGAGCTTCCCCCGTCCCCAAGGCCAGGACCTTGGAGAAGAAATTGTCCGTTGGATAAGGTGACCCCGGAGGTCCCTTACTTTTCTGCGATCCAGTGACCCACAAGTGGCGTGGCCTGAGGAGTCCTTGTCCTAGGGAGCTGGGGCGACTTGGACCCAGTCACCTCTTGAGTCCGGAACCGCACATTGCCCAGACCTCTAAGAATAATTTTAATTACTCTTTATGAAGCCCTAAAGCCCGGGAGGGATCTCAGAAGTCATCTAGACCATCCCTTTACATTTTATAAGGGAGATTAAGTGAATGGCCCCAAAGTCACACAAGTATTTATTAATTAAACTATCACACTACTAACATAGCGAATACTCTTGTGTGCAGAGAGAGGCTAGTGTGGTGCATGGGGTCTGTTTTCCAAAAGAGGAAACGAGGCCCCAAGGAAGTAACGTGGACAACACAATACTGCTAAGTGTCAGGCATTTCCCATTTAACCATAATTCCAAAATTCACCCTTCCAAAGCAGATTCATCATTTAGGAAAGGGGTTTAAAGAGAATCTCACATCCTAGAGCTCTACAGCAGTATTCTAAAGTTCTAGATCTTTAAGGAGCCAGCTGGAGTAGTACTATCTGGATTTTGGGGTTTTTACTTAAAGTCATCTATTTATGTGTATATATAAACACATGTGTATATCAACAAAGTGTCAAAGGTCTGAATAATAACTGTCAAGATCCCTATTCTGCAGTACTTCTAACCTTTATTTGTAATGTTTTATATATATATTGTAATGTTTTATATATAGTAGACGCTAAATGTTTGATGATTGGTGAACTTAAATACTCCATTTGGGCAAAACAAGGTAGTTCTTTGTATACTGGATTAATTTTTGTGCTTAGAACAGGATTTTTTTAATTGGAAAAGAAACCCTTCCCCCTCCTGTTTTTTATTGAGAATTTCAGGAACCTCCCTACCTAGTTGTCAGCTTTGCTGAACCTTGCCTTTGGCCAAGACTTTTGTGCCTAGAGTATAAGGCTAGGAGGATTGTCCATAAAGCTTTTTAAATAAATCCATTGACCATAGATTTGAATGTATGTTATTTTTTAGAATTGCTTGCAGATTATTTTTCTGCCTAGAAGCAATTGATATGCCAATAAATATCAGGGACAAATTTGTAGTATGAAATCCAAATCACTTGTGATTCCCTTTCTCCTTACTGTGTTAAAAATTTATGTGCAAATATTGGACCAACAGTACCCAGCAGATTAGGTAGAGCTCCAAGCAATAACCTAATAAGCGCTTCCAGGAATTGCTCTTTTTCTAATGGTCTTTCTTGCTAGAGGCCAATTGTAGTCCTTTACCTAAGAAAAGTTAATGTTCCAGTCCTGTTAGAACCTAATCACAGTCTCTTCTGCCTGTGCCTGCACCATCACAGATAGTGATAGCACAGGGATAGTCTTCCACAAGAGAATCAGTTACTTAGAGTACAGCCTGGCCCTCTTCTTCCTGTGGCTAGATTTATCCCTACTTAACACATCATGAATTATCTCATTTCTGAAGATCAGAACCAGAAAGGGTGATTGCCTTATATTTCTCAGAGGATAGTTTTCAAATCAGACAAAACTCATCTTTACTTCTCTACTAGAAGATTCCTGAGTGAGCAGTTCTCTGGGGAAGTTCTTAAGGAAGTTGTTTTTATCTTTTTCACTGAGCGTATTCTGTAAAAGTGAGGCTTCTAAGTTTTTTCTTTTTTTTTTTTTAAGAAGAGGACAGTCCATGAGTAAGTGCTGCTATAGGAACTGAAAAGAACGCTGTCATAAGCCTGCACTAATACATTTTTGAGCTACCGCTTGTACTCTGTCTTATAAGACAGGAGGCCCCTGCTAAAGAGAACAGCTTTGTCTCTCAACTCTGAGATTTGTCTCTCTTCCATTTAGACTTGGCCTACGTCATCTCTTGCGTGGACCTTGACCCTCTCCCTCTGAAAGGGGAACAGCTCTGGTGACCAGGCACACAATCACATTCAGTTCCTGGCTCAATGGCTGGCACAGGGAACCAGGATTTGGTCTGTCTGATTCATACATGGAACTGTTTTCCTGCTCCTGGAATCAATCTCTTCATTCACCAAAGCCTGGAATTCCAGGGGTGGGAAAAATGGCCAGAGTGACGTACAGCCACCAAGGGAGGCATTAGCCCAGGGTCAAGTTCACCAAGCTCAGGGGATGTGCCAACTATTGGTGAGCAAGACACAGGGCATTCTGAGCATGGCTCCCTGAGGGAAGCTATTGTTCTGGGCCAGGCTGTGCTTTCAAAATGTCATGGTGAAAAATGTCCAACATTAGTGCCCTTTGCACACTGGGTTTTACATGAAGATCGAATGGCCTTTGTTCCCAACTTCCTCTGTGCAGGCGACCTGCCCACCCCCCTGTTTGTTTAGTTGGTGTGTGCCCTCTTTCAAAGACCATCCATTTCTAATCAAGATGACCCAGGAATCTGAGCAAATGGTTATTGGGTACTTGGCTCCACTTCTCTACCATGTGGCCCAAACTTGATTCTGCATTTCCATTTTCTCATTTTTGATACAGACTAAATACCTTGTTCCCTAAGGAGTGAGTTAAAATTGAGTAGAATTAAATTGTGTTATTGAGCTTACCATTACACCCTTTTCTGAAGCTTTAAAGATTACAGGTAAGATCGGGAGAAAGAAACCTTGGAGAAGAAACTGTCAGATTTATACTGTACAAAGATTTATGTGTGCCCTAGAAGACTTAACTCAAAAGAAAGAATCCATATAGTGTGAATGAAGGGCTACCTTGAAAATAGAAGGTATGGGTTGAAATCTTCATTTACCTGCTATTTGTGAGTCTTTGGCCAAGTCAACCTGATTTTTGCCTTTCTGCCAGCATTCATCATAGTACCTGGCACATGATAAGTATTGTTTATTGATTGACTGCCACACGTGCAGTTTGTGAGAATAAGCAAGAGTATATCTGAATGCTTTTAGTTCCTTAGAGGAATATCATTTGATTAAATTAGTCCAACTATTAATAATTACTAGGGATTTTTCAAATCTGTTCCTTTAAAATGACATATTGATTCAAAAAAGAGGAGAATTCTAAATACCAAACATTCTTATCTAAGAGCTCTGAGATCTAGTCCCCTATGCCTGACCATAGTTATGAAACCCTGACACTTCTAGTGTGACCCTGGGCAAGTCATTTAACTTTTCAACTTCAATCTGTGAAATAAACATCTTCACCACAGGTTTATTGTGAAGATTAAATGAAGTAATAAATATAAAGCACTTAGCAAACTTAAGAGTGCTACACAATTGTTAGGTATTATTAGGACTCTTTCACTGTGGCTCTGCCATAGGACTAAGAAAAGTTTAAGAGTATAGGCATGAACCCCTTGCCACCAACTTTAGGTTCAAAAGGAAGAGACTGCACAGATGCCATTGTGAGACCTAGTATACTGTGTTTACTTCTTGATATTATGATAAAGATTCACATGGTACTTAATCCTAACTTTTTTTGTTGTTGTATTTTTTTAATTCTCTCACTAAATGTGATTTTCCCTTTCTCTGAACTCCTCCTTTGTCATTTAGCCCATCTCTCATGGCATTTATTACATTCTACTTTTTCACTGTAGTGATCTGAATCAGACCAGCTTTACTTCTTTCTTAATGGGGCTGCTAGACAGGTGGAATAGAATGTTGTAGACTTAAATATACTTTTGGTATGTTTCCCCTGATATTCTTGTAGACCAGATGGAAAGCTGTGGACTGGGTGATAGTATGGTTAGACCCAAACAATAGTAATTAATGGTTTGATGTCTGCCTGTTGGGAGGGCTCCAGTAGAGTGACTAAGTTCTGGCCTTCGCCTTTGTTATGTTCACTGTTTTTATCAATGGTGATGATAAAGTCAAAAATGACATGCTTAGTAAGTTTTAAGATGAGGCATGGCTAATGTTAGATGACAGAGAATCCAGAAAGATTGCAAAAAGGTCAAAAAATGAACTAAAGAAATTTGGTAAGAAATTTATGAAGTTCTGTGCTTGGGTTAAATATTTCAATGAACAAATTCAAGATGTAGAAGGGGTGTCTAAACAAGTTTGTGCGGAAAAGAAAGGGAGTTTTAGTTGGACTGTATGTTTCATGTGGTGTACCTACCAACAAAACTAATGTGATCCTAGGCCAAGTTAACCAAAGTATAGGATCCAGAACAAGGGAAGTTATCATTCTGCTGTTTTCCTTGCTTCTCAGAACATATCTGAAGTATTATGTTCCATTCTGAGTGCCACATTTTAGGAAGCTCATTGATGGTCTGGGGAGCATCTAGAGAAAAGGAACTAGGACATTGAAGAGACTCAGGACCATCCCATATGTAGGTTCTATTTAAAGAAACTTGATATGTTTAACCTGAAGACTTAGATTGGTCTTCAGAAGGCTTTGTTGTGGAGTATTGGGTTTTTTGGAACCAGATTGCAGAATTAGGATCAGTGAACCAGAGTTGCAAGGGCAGATTTCAATCATTGGGTGTTCCCTCTCTCAAGAAGAGCCATTTTACCATCTCTAGAAGAAAACGGAGGGTCATTTCCCAAAAATGTTGTAGAGAGAGTTCTTACTCAGGTATGTATTGGATTAAGTGAATTCTGAATTCTATTCCAACTTCTGTATTCTTCAATCCCATGTACTGATTGCAGAGATAAAATGGTGTAAATGATTTAAAGTCTTTGCATAAAATTACTCTGAAACTATCATTCCAAAACCTACTGCCATGGCATGGATTCATCTGGTGAACAATAAATGTTAATAAATTTTACAATTGAGGAAACTGAGACAGTGGTCAAGTGATTTATCCAGTGTCACACCGCTAATAAGTGCCCAAGGCTAGTTTCAAACCCAATCTTTCTGGTTGTGAGCTCCTTGAGGGAGGAAACTGTCTTTTGCTTTCTTTATATCCTCAGCTGTTTAACACAGTGCTTGACATATAGTAAGCCCTTGATAAATGCTTGTTGACTGATTCCAGGCCCAGTACTCTATCCCCTGTGCCACTTAGCTGCCTCTCTTTGGGTCTCCATTCTTCATCTGTAAAATGAGAAGTTCAGACTAGATGGTTTCTGGGATCCCTTCCAGATCTAAATCTATCATCCTATAAGTAGGAGAGCTATAATTCAAACCCAAGTCCCCTGCATCTAAATCTAGCACTTCCCATTGTAGCATGATGCTTCTCTAGCTAACTTTAATCAGCTAACTTTGAACACTCAAACAATACCTGTGTATGTTATATATTTGTTGGATGGATAAGTTTTGAGCACCTATTGTGTGCAGGGTACTGCATGTGCCTTGTATTGGGAGATCCAGAAAGAGATAAGACAATTCTGGACCTCAAGAACTTACCTTAGGGAGCCAGGGCATATACATGTAAAAGATCATTGACTGGGGCAGCCTTGAAATCAGGAGGACCTGAGTTCAATTCTGGCCTCAGACACTTAACACTTCCTGGCTGTGTGACCTTGGACAAGTTACTTAACCCCAATTGTCTCAGGGAAAAAAATAATAATAATCATTGACTACACTGAGAAGTATTGCTAAATGCCAAATAAATTGTTATGGGAGCTGCATTGGTTGTAAATGACAGGTAGAATTTATTTACATAGGGCAGTTAGGTGGCCCAGTAGATAAGAATGCTGGGCTTGGAATCAGAAAGGCTCATCTTCCTGAGTTCCAATCTGACCTCAAGTACTTACTATGTGACCTGGGCAAGTCACTGAGCCCTGTTTTTCTCAGTTTCCTCATCTGTGAAATGATCTGGAGAAGGAAATGGCAAACCACTTCAGTACCTTTGCCAAGAAAACCCCAAATAGGGTCGCAGAAAGTCAGATTTCACTGAAATTAAGTGACCTGTTGCCTTACATTCCTCTCTACTCAAACCGGACAGTGAGGTTGTATATTATAAAGGAAACAGCACTAAATTAACTTGAGATGTATGTTCAAATCATCCCTCCTATACTTTTTAATCATGTGATCATAACAAAGCTACTTAATCTATCTAAGCCTCAGTTTCCTAGTGGAATAATAGCAGTACTTACTTTTCTCATAACGTTATTGTCAAAAGAAATAAGTATTTTTCATGCTTTAAAGCATTATATGAGTATCAATCTCAGGTCACACAGTAAGTAGCAGAACAAGGATATGAACTTAATTCCTCTCATTCTAAATCCAATTGGCTTTCTACTCCATTACATAGCTTCACCAGTCCACCTTGAGCAAAGAACAATTTGAATAGTATAATGGAAGGTAACATTGGAATGATATGTTGGGATCAGATTATCAAGAGTCTCAAATGCCAGGATTCTTTAGGATTTCATCCTATAGATATTGGAAGGCCATTGAAGGTTTTTTAGAGTGGGATTGATGTGATACAAACAAAACACAAAGTTCAGAATAAATGCTTTTTATTCATTCATAATATGGGACTATGTGTAGGATGGATTGCATTTAGTGAGTACAAACAGACAAACCTCTTAGGAGACTAAGCACACAAGTTCCCTCCTCTGACACCAACAAAATGACTATGGCGGCAGGAGGAATCACTTATTTTTTTAAAATACATAATGATGGAGAGAAGAAAGAACCAGGCAACTAAAAGGTTATGTCCATGTTGTTTATGAAAACCTGTACTGTGGGTTTAGAAACTGGTCAAGCCCAGTCTTGGCAACACCATCCCTGATGACTGTTTTCCAGTTTCACTGAAGCAACATTCTTGGCCAGAATATCTTGTTTATTGCCATTGAACAGTCACCTTGAAGACAGTTGCAGCCTCCCATGGCTGGTGTAGATTTGATTCTTTTAGGGCTCTGAGCTGGCTTCGTCCTGTAGGTCAATCCTAGTTGAACCAAACATGATTTCCAGGATCAGGGATAAAGTAAAGGTGTGTGAATAAAGCATGTGCCACACATAAGTCTGTGTCTAAAACTGGTTTTACAATAGAAGCCCATTCTCTATTTCTATTTCTGCTGACTGCTGTACCTCTACTTGTGGCTACTGAGGACACCACCTAATTGGGAGGAATAAGAACAGATCATGGCACCAGGTTTCAAAGCTTCATGGTTCTTTCTGGAGTCCTTAGATTATAAAAGAAGTGACAACAGCTGGGTCTGATTTTTTGCTCAACTATTAACTTGCCTAGTGAACTACTGAATTTCTACTTCAATTTCCCCTTCTATAGAATAAACTTCTCTATAAAAGATCATTTCCCTCACACATACTCTATGTCAGTGATGAGAATTAGTGTGATCTTATCTGTGATCAAACAAATATAGATACAGATCATAGGATCGTAGATTTAGAGTTGGAAGTCATTGACTCAAACCCTTTCATTTTGCAGATGAGGGAACTGAGGCCCAGAGAGGTTAATGACTTGCCCAGGGTCATATAGCTACTGTGTGTCTGAGACAGTGTTTGAGCCTAGGTCTCACATAGAACAGGGTCACTAAACCATACATAAGAGTCTCTTGATCTTATTTTAAAATGTAAAATTATCTATGTTTTATTTTCTTTTTATTCATTTTGCTAATTAGTTCCTACTTACATTTTAATCGGGTTCAGCTGCCCTTGGGAGTTTTGCAAGCTGCATGTTTGACACTTTAGCACTACACCATAATACCTATCTCAAGACAGCCATAACAAAACATAAATCATCATTTTTCTTTTTGTGATCTGCCTTCTTCATCTTCCTTAATTTTTTGATTTCTTGACTTTCTCACTTGGTAATTCCAGTAGCAGAAATTTTGTCATTAGTTATTTTCTTTCTCCATAATGTCTCTTCTGACAAAGCCATGTATATATTCCTATAGCTTCGGTTTTCTCTAAAGAAGATGACTCAGAAAGCTCTAGTTTTACTTCTGTCCTTTTCCCTGAATTCTGATTCTTTATTTCTACTTCCTGTTGAATATCTTTAGCTAAAAGTTACTCTGATTTTGTCATTGTTTATCTACTCTATACCCCAAATATGCTCTTTCTTACAGCTTTTCTGTTTCATTTAGGTTGTTGCTGCTACTACCATCTTCCCAATTACCCAGACTCAGAACTTCAGAATTTTCTCTTTCATAGTTGCCAAGTCCTTTCTGCAATCTCTCTCCAGTACTTCCCACAGTCACCACTTTAGTTCAGGCCCTCATTATCCCTTGTGTTAGTCTATTTTAGTAGCCAGCCCATCGATTACTAAATATAATATAACCTTCATAGGCTGTCATTCAAATCCTTCATAGTCTGATTCCAGCTTGTCTTTCTATCTGTATTTCATGCTACTCCATGTGACCTAGTCTACATGACCAAACTACACTCCTTAAAGTGCTCTTGTCTTCCCTAGGCTTTTGTACTCATCATCCCACAATCTGGCTTAGCCTTTTCTTTTTCAAGATCCAGCTCAGGTGCTTTCTTTCCTTAAAACCTTCGCTTCAGATAGATTTGCTTTGTTTTGGTTTTTTTTTTTTTTTCCTTATGTTTATGTGTGCATTTTCTTACCTACTAAACTGTTCTCCAGGAGAGATCATAAAAGAAGTGACAACAGCTGGGTCTTATTTTTTGCTCAACTATTAACTTGCCTAATGAACTATTGAATTTCTACTTCAATTTTCCCTTCTATAGAATAAACTTCTCTATAAAAGATCATTTCCCTCACACATACTCGTATCTCAGTGATGAGAATTAGTGTGATCTTATCTGTGATCATACAGATATAGATACAGTCAGACTATCTGACTCATTTTTGTATCTTTCCTTTCCCCTATATGTAGCACAATGCTTTGTTCCAATGTGAATTAAATTAATATGACTACCTAGGAAGGAGTCTCCATTCTGTTTCAAACCTTTTAGCTTGGCCCAAGTAATACTGAGTTCTTGACACAAGTATTTATTTGTGAAACAAGACAGTTTGCATTGTGTCAGACCTCTAGTAAGAACTTATTGACCTGTTGACAATCCCATGGCACTACAGAAAGAGCTCCAGATTGGAAGTCAGGGAGCCCAGGTCGTCTTCTGAGTAACAGAGCAAATCATCTAAGCCATTTAGACCTCCATTCTAGCCTTTTTAGAGGAGCAAGGGAGGAACAAATTGGATCAGATCAAGGGGTCTTTAGCTGATGTCCTTAAAAAAACACACACTCAACCTTACTTAATATAGTTGATTTCCTTTGTCATCCTATATATTTGATTTTATGCACTTAAAAACATTATTCTGAGAAGGAATTCATAAATTTCACTAGTTTACTTAAAAAAAAAAAAGGATCAGTCAAAAAAGATTTAAGAACCCCTTCACTAGATAATTGCTAAGGCTATTCCTAGTTCTAAGTTGCATGTTGTAGTGAAGATGTATGATCTTGAGAACATCAGCTTCCTCATCTATAAAAAGGAACTAATACCTATAGTGGTGATTTTGATGACTTGATGGGATTGTTATGAGGATCAAATTAGGTAATATTCATAAAGTTTTTTGCAGTCTCAAAAGTACTATGTATATGTCAACTATGATCATATAGATTTTGATTCTGGCTGTGATTTCTAGACTGGTCAGCCTAGAGAAGAAAGGTTTACCGCTTGACTTGAGCAGAATGACTATTCTAAATCAAAAATAACCCATGTACTGTCATTAAAAAACTGATGAAAAAAGACCATGTGCCTGACCTTTAAACATGTATATATTCTACCTCCATTTGGTGAATACTGCTAATGTTCTTTTTGCAATGGGCATTTAACAGGATGGTGGTTGTTTGAGAAAAGGGAGCTAAGGTGGGCTGTAGCTACTGTTACCATGGACACTGACACAAGCATGATACTATCTAATTTCAGTCAACTTTTCTGACTTAGGGTTAGCTGAACTTTTCTGATTACTTTGGCAGACTGACCAGCAAGTGCTTTCAAACAGAGAAGTTGGAACCCCATAGATAGCTGTTACTTACCCTGGTTCTAGATGTCTCCTCTTTTAAGTAACCCTAAGGCTACCAAAGAAGTTCATTGATTGTTTCTTATCTATATGGCTATGGGAAGGTAGCTCTCATAGAGTAAGTTATGAACCAGAGATAGATAATAAACCCAAAGATAAAAATGAGCCTGAGGTTTGTTTAATTTTGTTTTGGGAGAGGTAGGGGAGGACATTGATGGAGGTAGGTAAGAATAAGGAGTAGAAATCCTAACTAGACAGCAAAAAACTAATTCTCCAATCTATTTCTTAACTACTTTCCTGCTTTGGGTGACACTGTGATTAAGCCCAGATCATTCCCCTGGAACAACCAGTCTTCAGCCATTGTGGATTGTCTCATGCTCTTTGTTCAGGTCTAGCCCCCTACTGAGTAGGGGTTAAAATGGATCCCTAGGACAAAGAAAGACAGCAGAAATTCATGGAATGAACTAGACTGAATCATCTATTTCTTTATGGAAAATAATTTTAGGGTACTCCCCACTCTCATACCAAATTTAGAAACACTTTATGCTTGGTAGCAAAAAACAAGCCAATAGAAGCCAGGAGAAGATGGTTAGGATCTAACTAACTTATTAATATACTTGATGAAGACAAAGGAGAATTTCTAAAGAAAATAGGTATTAAGAAAATCAGCTTGAGATCGGGAAACTCATACTGTCTGAGCATCTCTCTTGTCCTTGCCTCTACAGTAGAGAATAAAAAGTGAAAAGATTGAGAAACCCCACAAGTTGAAAATGTAAAAGAGCTGTTTTTGTAAATAGACATTACACAAGAGCAGTTTTTTTGGAAAGGTTTTACTGAGACAGACAAAATTAGCCAACTGGCATCATGCTGCTAATAAAGATATTTACTGTTTGAAAAAGTATATTTGTAGCTTTGGAGAACATCCTGTTGACTTTTCTTTGTTTTGAAAGAAAATAGAATCTCTTTTTTTCTTTTCCCTCTTTGCACACATAGAAGTTTGGTTTTTTGTTTTGTTTTAGGTAAAGGGGTGGGAGTGTAAGGAATAGTTGTGAAAACTGTTTTCCCCTGCTCCTGCCCCCTGGAACCTTATTTATGAACTGGAGAGCAAGGCAGGGTGGTGAATTTCACTCTAGACTCATCTGTGAGCTCTTCATTTCTCTCATTCCCATGAAGTTCTGTAGATAATAGTAAGCTGTATCCTCTTCCTGCTGGAATACAAAGAGGAAAATCTAAATTGAATATAAACTTCTGAAAGACAAGGACTTTAAAAAAAAAAAAACATTCCCAGTGTTTGTTGTTTGTGAATTAATAAATGTTTGTTAAATTTAATGTAATTCAATCCATGTGCCTTTTCTGCTTTCCTTAAATGCTGTGAGGATGAATGAATAATTTCCCCTTCAAATACTATGAGGTCCTCCATATACTGGAGTGTTCCTTCAAGGTCTGCCATCTCAGTTCTAGATGTTCTAGCTATGTCAAACTTGATCATTCTTCCCCAGAATACTGAGATGTTGTCACCTGAACCATACTTTTTCCAGAGCATCTGTTTTTCATCAGGAAGACCCTGCATTCCTACAGGGGAGCAGAGTCAAAACTTCACTTCAGACACTGTGGAAACCATGGAGACAGATTGAGGAAATTATAGGTCTTATTGAATCTATAGTTCTCTCTCTTTCCTTTTTGATATACACCATCACTACTACTAGTAGGGTCTTTATCTCAATTTCTCTACAGCAAGGCATATATTTCTTTTCAAGCCAGTCCTATAGCAGAGTATAAAGTATATCTTCTATTTGGCAGAATGACCTAAGAATGTTCCCCTTATTTGATATTTCCTCTCTTGGATCTTTTTATGTGTTTTCCCTTATCCTACTCATTTTTTTCAGACTGAAAGTTGGCCTCCTGCCCTGAGTGCTAGCTGAAAACTTGGTCCTCAAATCCCAAGAGTGCCATCCTTTCTGAGTGTTTGTTGTTCTTGCTTCTCTTTTGTTAGAATAAAGACCCTAAATAGAATGATGTCCCAGCATTTTGACCTTAACTGGAGGCAGCAGTTCTTCACCAACATAGAATTACTTATGGAACTATAGAAGTAGTTCTTGTAAAGAATCTCATTCATTTAACAAACTTTTTTGTTTGTTTTTGTTTTTGTTTTTGTTTTTTTTGAATGGCTATTCAGCATATGCCCAGCACTATATGAAACTCTGGAAAATAAAAACTAGTATAATACCTGACTCCTGCCATTGAGGTACATCTCGTAGTTAAAGAGATGAGATGTGTACAGAAACCAAGCAAGTCATGTGATAAGTGCCAGGTGAGTAGTATAGGCAGTTCTTAGTAGTAAAAGGATAGAAGGAATCACTAAGGGGAATATAATAAGAGAGAGATGATTTGACAGAGATTTTGCAGGATGGATTTTGGGCAAACAAACAAACAAAAGATGGAAAGGCATTCTGAAGGAGCAGGAGGTTCCTGTAACTGCATCAGCATGACTAGAAACAGAAGCTTCTCACTGAAAAACAGTGAAAAATAGGCTAGGAACTTGGATCAAACACTATGAGTTAGAAGAGAACATAGAGGTAATTTAGTGCCATTAGATATGCCCAAAGTCATAGCAAGGCAGATGCAAGCCAAGTCTCAAACCCAGCTCTTCTGACTCCTAAGTCTGGGCTTTTTTCTGCAATACCACACTGTATCTTAAATGTAATTCCTGTCTGGTCTCTGTGCTGTGGCCAGAGAGGATATTTCAGGTTAGGAGTCCTATCCAGACCACTGAAACCTTAAATGACAATTTAAAGAACATGGAGTAGCCTTTATCCTTGTGGTGGGGGGACCCCTCTTCTGGGCAGGGGAATGGCATGATTATAAGTAGTTTGTTAGTATGTTTAATGTGGTAGCAGTAGAGCAGCATCAAGAGGAATAAGAAAATAAAAAATAGGGGAGATCATTCAGACTTTTGCAATTAGTGTGATATAACATAAAGACCTGAAATTCAGTAGTGAGGAAGAAGGGATGGATAAATTGTCATTCGATTGAATTTCCTTTACACATAGACATCACACCTGCAACATCCCCACAAGAAATCTCTTCCCTTGGGTTGATGATAGTTTTCAGCAGTACCTTCTACCCATGGTAACTTTCACCACCACCACCACCACCACCCCTTCCTCCAAATCCTCACGTTAAGCATTTGACTGGGTGCCTTTGTTTTTTAAAAGAATGACAAATACATTTTAAGTCAGAATCCAAATCATTATTACTCTTTTCCAGTCTGGGAGACTTGGCTTCTAGTCTTCCTTTTGCCATTAATTGTATACTTTAGACAAACCACCTAGCCTCTCCAGGCCTCCGTTTTCTAAATAAAGCAATCAGATGAGATAATCTTCAGATGGCCTTCTAAACTCTAAAACTTTTACAATTATAATTCTAATCCAGATATCGATGATAGCTTGATAAAGAATAAAACCCAGATTCCTAATTTAGCAGTCCCTTCTCTAGAGCACTGCATATCTAAATCCTAATCTATTTGAAAACCATATTGAAATTCAATGACCCACCTTTACTTCTTGTCTTTTGTGCCAGATTAAAATTATATAGTCTAGACAAAATCTTACCTATTTTCTAGTTCAGTTCCCACCACAGCTCCTCTTTTTGTTGACTTTAAACAGATTTCAAAGAGATGAAAAGAAGTGCCAGGGTTCAAACACTTATCAGTCTCAGAGCTACGGACTAGTACCTAAATCTTGTGATTGTTAACATGGCACTCTTTCCATACCACAGGCTTCAAGGAAGCCAGTGGCTGATTTTATAATGATGCCTCTCTGAGAACCTTCTTTGCACTGCTACAGAAGGGTCCTTAAAGGTACTTGCCAGCTGTCCCAAACCAATATGTGGGCTTTAATCTTCACCCTTGAGGAAGAAGAATTGGGAAATAGAGATGTCTCAAGAGATCTTCTCGCCTAGCCATTGTCCTTCCTAGCCAGGCTGAGAAAGGGAAGCAGCATTCTAATTCTCTTCCCTTTTTTATCCCTCAGTCTGCTCTTTTCCTCAGTAATTATACAGTTGAGGATTATTTGTTTATAGAAGCCACGTGAATTTTGGCAGCTGCCAGGGCCAGCCAGTCCCCAAAGAGTTAACCCTTCCAAATTACTGGGCTGGGTTAACAATAAACAGGATGTCCTCCAGAAATTAAATTTAACCACTGTGACTCAGGCTGGCCCAACCTCTCTACCGAATCAACGTCTGGGGTTATTATCGGTGGTTAATTACACTGTTGGGTTTGGAAGCAATGTTGGTCAGTGTGGACTAAATAGAACTAGGTACAGAAGAAAGAAGTATGAGGGGGATGATAGGAACCATGACAGATAAGTTGCAACATTTGAAGCAAGAAGTTTGCATTAAGGGAAGTGAGTATACTCAGTAAAGCTGAGAAGAACTAACTGAGTGATGAGAAGTCATTAGTTCATTCTCCTGCCTCCAGGGCTCTCTTGAATTTGCTCATCTATTAGGGCTGATCCCAGTGACTCCCTACCTTATCGGATATTAAGACATAGCTACAGTTTCAACAATTATAGCAGGAAATAAATGTCTTTTGCCTCCTAATCTGAACTGGGTTCTAGCTTTTGTACTGATTCTCTTGTCAATATGTTAGGATGCCATATGAATTTGTGAGTGTGTAAAATATATAAATAATATATGTGTATATGTGAATAATAACAATGTCTTCTATATAACACTCAGTTTTCAAAGTACTTTCACACCTATCTGATTTGGTCCTCCCAATATCTCTGTGAGATAAGTAAGGCAAATGGTAGGGTCCTCATTTTTCAAGTAAGAAAACTGAGGCCTTAAAAAGATAGTTCATCATCAAATGCTCTTTCCATTATACTGTGCTACTTCTCAGTCAAAATATTCCTTGTTTTCAAGTGGAGAATCTGAAGTAGAGAACTTCATTGTAGGTCCAAAACAGGTCCCTAGAACATTCTTCCTCTCAGCTCTTTTTCTCATTGGTAGTTCTTCACAGAACCTCTGTTTTGAGGAAGGATACAGGACCAGTCATCCTTCACTCCTCTCCCATCTCTGCCTGTGATTTTCTAGATTTCACCATCAGTCCCCCAAATGAAAATTCACCTTGTATCCTCCCCACTTTTCAGCTCCCTTTTGTGTATCATATGTTGTTTCTTCCCATTGGTATGTAAGTTCCTTGAGGACAGTGAGTTTTTTTGCTTTTATTTGGAGCTATACTTTGCACTTAGTAAGCACTTTCAAGAATGCTTGTTGACTTGAAGACAGATTTGAGATTGAATCTTAGATTACATTTTGAGCTTCATTTGGATCTTACCAGTTTTTAGCAGGAACTTGGCTTATTAACCAGTTTGCCATGTATACCTGAAATCCATCACCTCTGACCAACCAAAAAAAAAAAAAGTTAGATCCACAGATGCATTAGAGTCATCAGGCATCTAGCAGAGAAGATTGTCAATATGGTTTTGTGTGTTTGTTGATTATATAAAGATTTGTAAGTAGAATGACTATTAGCCTGAAACTACCCCCTTTATTTAAAACTACAGTGACTGTCAGCAAAGATAGGGACTGGAGAATGCTCTCAAGAACTGCATTAGATAAAGCACTGTTGATTAGAAGATCATTGTCCTGAAAGTAAGCCTAGTGTGAGTAGTCACAAGGATCTGACTTGGAAACAGCATCACAGGTAGTAATCTGCTTAACTTCTCTCTCTTTACACTCCTGAAACAGAGTCAGGGTATTTAGAATTTGAAGAGATTTGAAATCTATTCCGTCCATATGAACAGACAATTTTTAGTTGAAGAAGTTACAGTAGTAGTCACATGAAAAAATACTCTAAATCACTTCATTAGAGAAATGCACGTTAAAACAGCTCTGAGGTACCAACTCACACCTCTCAGATTGGCTAAGATAACAAGAAGAGAATGATAAATGTTGGAGGTGATGTGGGAAAATTGAGACACTCATGCATTGTTGGTGAAATTGTAAAATGATCTAGCCATTCTGGAGAGTAATTTGGAACTATGTCTAAAGGGCTACCAAATTGTGTGTACTCTGGTTTGATCCATGAGTGTCATCACTGGATCAGTATCCTGAAGAGATCATAAAAGAAGAAAAAAAAAGACCCACAGGGGCAAAAATGTTTGTAGCAGCTCTTTTTGTTGTGGCAAGAAACCGGAAACTAAGTGGATGCCCATCAGTTGGGAAATGGCTAAATAAATAATGGAATATTATTGTTCTATGAGAAACAATGAGCAGACTGATTTCAGAAAAGCCTGGAAAGACTTATGTAAACTGATGCTAAATGAAGTGAATAGAACTAAGAAAACATTGTATACAGCAACAACTCTGATGGACTTGGCTCTTTTCAACAATGAGGTGATTCAAATTAATTCTAATAGACTTATGATGGAGAGAGCCATCTGCACCCAGAGAGAGGATTGTGGGGACTGCATGTGGATCACAATATAGTATTTTCTCCTTTTTTTGTTGTTATTTGCTTGTTTGTTTCTCATTTTTTTCCCTTTTTGATCTGATTTTTCTTGTGCAGCATGATACATTTGGAAATATATTTAGAAGAAATAACATGTTTAATATAATATTGGATTACTTACTATCTAGGGAAGGGGGTGGGAGGAAGGCAGGGAGAAAAATTTGGATCATAAGGTTTTTGCAAGGGTGAATGTTGAAAACTATCTTTGCATGTATTTTGAAAATGAAAAGTTATTATTTAAAAAGAAAGAAAGAGGGGGAAGCTAGGTGGCGCAGTGGATAGGGCGCCAGCCCTGAAGTCAGAAGGGCCTGAGTTCAAATATGGCCTCAGACATTTAACACTTCCTAGCTATGTGACCCTGGGCAAGTCACTTAACCCCAAATGCCTCAGCAAAAAAAAAAAAAAAAAGAAAGAAAAAGAAAGAAAAAAAGGAATGAAATGAGTTGGCTAATTTCAGAAAAGCCTGTAAAGACTTATGCGAACTGATGCTAGTAAAGTGAGCATAACAAAAAGAATATTGTACACAGTAACAATAAGATTATGTGATGAATGACTGTGATGGACTTGGCTATTCTCAACAATGCAGTGATTCAAGACAATTCCACTAGACTTGGGATGAAAAGTACCATGCACATTCAGAGAGAAAAGTATGGAGATTGAATGTGGATTGAAGCATAGTATTTTCATCTTTTTTTGTTTCTTTTTTTCTTCTTCATGAATTTTTTTCTTTTTGGTCTGATTTTCCTTGTGCAATTTGACAAATATGGAAATATGTTTAAAAAGATTGCACATACTTAATCTATATCAGATTGTTTATTGTCGTAGGGAGGGAAGAGAAGAAAATATTGGAACACAAAGTCTTACAAAAATGAATGTTGAAAAAACTATCTTTACATGTATTTTGGATGAAAAAATTGCTATTGAAAAAAAATTAATCTATCCCAAACTTGTCATTTTACAGATAGGGAAACTGAGATCTACAGAATTGGCAGAGCTTATATTCAAACCCATATACTCTGATTCTAAATCCAGTGCTTCTTGCATTGTAAAAGAGAGTTACCTAGCTTTAAACAATCCACTTTATCCCCATCCTTACAATAGTATGTTTTTCTCTGTTGTCTATAACTTTTCTCTCTATCTCTTATAGGATTCCATTCAAGATTGGGCAGCCCAAGAAACAGATTGTTCCCAAAACAGTGAGTAACCCAATTTCTTCCATAAGAGCCAGTCTTGCCACACATGGCCTTCTAGTAGAACCATTATTTTGATCCAACACATCTTATGTGTAGAAAAGAAAAACAGCCTTTGACTATGTTTCCATTTTTGTAGATCTAAAACCCCAATGGATCTCAAGTTCTGAGACTTTTCCTTTCTTTGGATCAACCTATTCAACCTCTCAAGAGCAAATGAATAGGGGGAATTGCAAAGAACCTAGAAAACTTAATAGCTCTAAACAAGCCATCTCCAGAAATAGGGCAGGATTTAATGATCTAAACCTAATTTGATGCAGAAAATTCAGAAATTCTTACTAGTACATCTCCAGAGTAGCCATTCTTTGTTACTGCCTAATAACTTTCCCTCTAGCTTCCATTCATTTTTTTAGAGAAAGAATTAACATGCCAACAACCTGTTTGGAAAATCAAGATAGAGTTTATGCTTCCCTAGAGAGTTCTTGTGTTAAGTTGAAGCCAACAGTTTAGGCCCTTACCACTGCTCTTGTCTAGTGGCCACTGCAGCTGTGTATCGACTTAGAAGTTATGATTAATGGTTTACTAAAATGGTTTCCTATTGTCTTGACCTTATAGGGGGACCCTGTCTTTCCCCATCAGTTCCGGCCTCATCTTTTCCTCTTCCTCCTCTCAGCTACCAGCTACATATCCAAGTATGTCTTTTACTTTGGATGAGGCTCTAAGCCAATTTAACATCCACAGAATAGGTCAGCTTCAGGGAAGCAAGCTTCTTGAGCCTCTGCAGATGGTTTGTTCCCTTCCCACCTAATTAAATTGCCCCCCAGTTATAAAGATACCTCCAGTAGGAGTTAAATCCTGTTCCTGTTTTGAGGCTTCTCTCTTCCACTCTTTATTTTTGCCCAGAATTAGAAAGAAGTCATACACACTTTACAAGATTTTTTGGAAGCCCCATAAGTTTCAGAGGACTCTGGCTTCCCCATCCGAGTAAATCTTTTGAATTTAGTTTGAAAGCTATGAAAGATCTTTTAGGTGTGAATTGGACTAGCAACGGAAGGTCCTTCCAACCCTGGGAATCCAAGCCACTCAAATATGATTATTTGTTAAAGTCCCCTCCTGCCCTCTTGGACTAATAGGTTCAGCTCTCTAATTGAGGTAACTGAATCAAAAACAAAACATTTCTACCAGTCAGCATGAAGTTCAGAGCAAATATAGCAAACCTATCAGGAAATCCAAAGCCCAGTCACTTATAAAAGATGGGGAGAGGAGGTTACTTCTAAATCCTAAAAAGAGTTTTCCTACTTTGTCATCAGGAGTCAGGGTGCTGGAGATGTCAAAACTTAAATGAAGCCATCCATCTGTACAGGCTGACTTTGAGCCAGAGCTCAAAGAATCTGGGTGTGCAGATGTTGGGCTCCAGCCGGCTACAGGATGTGGCCTCAGGTTTCCAGGGCTTGCAGATCAGAAAGAGAAGTGGTTTTGGGAAGGATCTTATATTCCTATCATTGATATTAAAAAACAAAACAAAACTATTCCTGCCTTTAATGAAATGAACTTTGTTCTTTCTGGAACATGCTGCTCCCTGGAAAGCTACAGAGCTAAGATCCATTTTGTTTGTAGTACTTTTGGATAGAAAGATCCCCTGGGCCTGAAAGACTATCTGGAGTGGCAAAATGACTTCGAGGCAACCAAGATTATAGGGGGAAGGACAGGTGTGGAGAGCTTAGAAAACCCCCTGAGTCATGCCAGCCTGGGTTGATCCCCCTCATTTCATTCTCTATGCCTCCTTGGACCTGGCCTGCTTCATTTGGGACAGAACGTTTTTCCTCTTAATCTCCCACTCTAAACTACCACAGAAGGGGAACCAGGAGATAGTTGGCGCCTTTTTATAAACTTCCAAGAAATAATTCCATACCAAGCACCTGGAATCCCAGCTTAGTGAGATTATGATCAGTCTGATTCAGAAGGAAGGAGTTTAAAAAGCCCTCAAGTTGGGTTAAGAAACATTGAGTTTACTTCCTTGATGTCCATATTCCTTTATCCCCTGAATTCTTAAGGAGCCTTGATATTTACCAATTCTTCCTCTCCACTGCCCCTCACCCCTACCACCATCTTCACCTCAAATCTCCAAACAGGCCTAGGCTATACACTTGTCTCAGCATCTCTGGCAGCTGCCATCTGAACACCAGTGACGCACTCTGTTTTTCTTGCCTGAGCGCTTTCTGGGAGTGGAGCAGATGTGGATAGCTAGGTTATTGGAAGTCACAGGGGCGCTGTCATGGGAATAAATGCTCATGTTATCTTCAGGGAGTTTCAGGAGATTTTTGGCTCAAGACACCCAGCCATCATACACAAAGAGGGCATTGTGTCTTTGCCCCATTGTTCTGCATCCAGGTTATTCGTGAAAGTTCTGGGACTTTTACTAGAATGTCATGCTTTTTCTAGGAGCTGACAACTGAATCTGAAACTTAAGGAAAAAATCCTTATCAAGTGCTGTTTGGTCCCCTCACAATCCCCAGTATTTCATAAAGTGGCTAGAGCATCCCCCTGAAGAAAAAAATGGACAGCCTGTATAGTTCAAGGAAAAAAGAGAAGAAATCTTAATCTAGAGCTTCCTTCTCTAGGACTTGCTTATCTCCCAGAAGAAGTGAAGAGCTCATTTGAGCCTGTAAATTAAAGGGGGATCCCCTTCTCCATGTGAAGCAAGAAAAAAAGCCTATCAAGTTGGACCTCTGATGAAAGGTTCTTACATGCAAAATAGATGGTGCTTGTCTGCATTCCTTCTGATTGTTTACCCAGCTCTGTAATATCAAGCTCATGAGAATATGCCATTTGGACCTTTGCTTTCTGGGAGAAGAAGGGTCTGTGGCCATTTCTGGCCCTCTAGTCTTTTTATTGCTACAGGAGCCCCTTCTATCCTTGTGCTCTCTTATCATGGTCTTCTTTCTCATTTAGAACTGGAATGATCTCTTAGCAGTGATCTATTCCAACCTCCTGCCCTTGACAAAATCTTTCTAATCTCTTTGACAAAAGGTCATATTTCACATGGGTACTAGCCCCAAATTTGAGGATGTTGAGAGCAGCTGAGCAGTGTTAGTCAGTGGCCTCCAGCTCTAGACCCTGAGTTCACTTCATCAGCCTGACCTAGTCCCTGCTGTCCATGCATCTCTGTTTACTTTAGCATTGTTGTCTGAGATCCAGTTATCCTTTTGGCAGAGGAAAGAAGCATTTAAATGAATTCTGATCTTTCCTGGTCAAATCTTTCCCTCAAAATAGGGAAATAGCTTTTCTGTGCCTTCTGCCTGAGGAACTGAAATTCCCCAGGACCTCCTTGAGAGTTTTCCCATATGGAAGTTGGAGAGCCCTTTTAGCTGATGAAGTATGAAAGTGGCCTAGCACTTAACTACCAAAGACTCAAGCATAGCATAGTTTCTTCCAGCATTTCATAGGCTTTAGGGCATCCTTTCTTGCTATTCATTGTAGATATCAGTTCCCACCCCTGACCGCTCTTCTCAGCTTCCAGCCCCTGTGCAAGCCCAGGATCATGTGCTTCCTAGAATGAACTGACCTAGTTGGAAGCTTAGAGTCCTGCTTTATACAAGTACAAGCAATCTCAATCCAGAGAAGCCAGGTGTTCTTTGACATCCCACACACTAGCACACTCAATGGGATTGCAAAAGAGAAGAGTGGAAGCCAAAGGTCACAGCTCTAGGAGTTCAACAAACTCTTTTGCCTCCTCTCCAAGAAACCACCTGCACTCTTTTCTCACCCTCTCCAGGACTGGTCATGGCAAAGTTAAAATGCTCAAATTCTTCTGGGGACCTAACATAGAATGACATACTACTTACCTGCCACCTCCTGGTGGCTTGACTCAAAGCCAGACACTAGACTCTAAGCATCACCCTGCCACCAGCTTACTGTGTAATTGGGGGTATGCCACTCACTCTCACAAGTCTTGTTCTCCCTTTTTTAAAGTATCATTGAGTTGTGCAAAATCCCTCAATGGTATTTTGTTCAATGTCCAAGATTGTCCTGGGAAGTCTTATGCCCACAGTCACAAAACTGATCCAGTCAGGGCACTGGGTCTGCAGTGAAGAAGACTGAGCTCAGGGCTTCCAGAATCCTGCCTCAGACTTTTGACTTCCTTTTACCTCAGTTTCTTCATCAGTAAAATGGAGATAATAGCAGCAGCCATCTCTCAGGAGTTATTGTGAAGATCAAATGAGGTAATGTGTATAAAGCACTTTTTGAACCTTAAAACATATCTACAAATGCTGGCTGTTGTTAACTCTTAAGTGATGGAGCTGGGCTTTGAACCTAAGTCTCTTTGAATTCTATTATAGTGTCTTTCTAAGTAGGTCACTATGTTGTATGATTTCAGGAGCATAGATAAAACCTTACTACCCCCCAAATATCTTCCCCACTGATTGACTGACCCTAGAAATTCCATCACAGAAGCATCATTACTTTAGCTTAAGTTTCTCTACTAAAACAGTGTTAATAACACATTATATTTCACAAAGCACTTATACTTTACAAAAACTTGTATATACATTATCTTATTTGATCTAGGTTTTTTAAAATACATATCCCCCTGAGAGGGCAACACTATTGAAGCTATTATCAATTATTTATCCCTTAATAAGGCTCGGCTCACTCCCCGAGAACAGATTTTTTTAGGGGGAGAAAAAGGGAAGGGAAGAGAGTATGAGGACATTTATTGGGCATGTGGTAGAGAAAAGTGAGAAACCTTGCTGCAGAGAGAGAAGAATGCAGCCCAGAAGGCTTGGGACACCAAGGTCCAAACAGCCCATTTTATAATTTTGCCATGGTCTGGCACAGGTTCTAATTGCCAGTCTATAAAGTGAGGAAACTACATATCTGCCCTGTAAGCTAATCAACATAGAAAGATTAGGTAACTCGACAATTATCAAAAGGGAAGCATAAGGAAGGAGGAGAGAGCTCTAGAGACCAAATCTTGATTCCATCAATGAGTACATTCTTCCAAAGAGGAATATTAGGTGAGTAAGTTTGATAAGAGGAAAGCATGCATGAATCCGATGAAAGTTCACCAAATCGTACCTGTGACATTTACTTTTCTGACCAGGAATACCCATTTATCTCCTTCCTGTGAAAGTAGTTAAAGTAAAAATGTATTTCTAGCTGTGTTCTTTTAGTACTTTCTGGAACAATTTGTTGCATTATTTGTTTCATATAACATCCCATCTAAGTTGAGTGTTAATTATAGAAAGCTTATGGTGAAGTCTGGCTACTGTTTCCATTTTTTTGATGAGGAAACTGATACACAAGAAAACAGAGAAGGACCTTTAACTTCATCTAACATGTTTGTAGTTGGACTACCAGCATACAAATAGATAGTTTTTCCTAGTGTATGAAAAATATGCTAACTAAGCAAAAGTTTGACTTCATTTCTTTAGATAGTTTCAGTAATTTTCTTCTTTCATTGCTATGGGAGTAGAGGGGAAAGAATTTGTTCCCCTGCTTTGGTGGAAGAATAAGGTCACAATCTGCTGGTACTTGCCTAGAAGGCCCATATAGGAGAGGAGTCTCATCCCTAAATCAAGCAGTTAATTAGTCAAGGAACACAAAGAGAACTTGTCATTGGAGAACTGTCAGTACTTGCATGAACTAAACAGTATTACTTCCTGGAGGCTCAGGTGGGGGATGATTATCATATATTGTTTGAAGTTAAGGACCGATTTTTTTCCAACATTGTCATTTCTTTGATGATTGAGTTGTCTTTCATTACAGGTGGAGAGAGACTTTGAAAGGGAATATGGAAAACTCCAGCAGTAAGTGATCACCTCCAGGAAAAGGAGATGGAGGGACTCCAAAGGGCGAGAGAGAGCTCTATTTTATTTAATTTCTCTAGTTGTAACATTTGTTTGATGTTTTATTAGTGACTTGGAGAACACCCCCATTAATATGTTGTTGAGGCAGCTCAATTCATTATATTACCAGATCGCCATATTCCTTTAGCTTCCTTGATACACTGTCTAGAGAAGCTTATAGAATGAGTAATCTTTTAGGTTAGATTAAACTATCCATAGCAAATGTGCCCCTACTCTCCAGCAGCATCCTAGAGAAGGTTGGATTTATGAACCAAAAGAAGCCGAAGAGAGCCAGAAATCCAACCCTTGTTGTCTCTCTTGCAGGCTGGAGGATCAGACCAAGAAGCTGCAGAAGGACCTGAAGAAGAGCACCGATGCCGATCTGGGTAGGTAGTCCCACACCACATTGCTAGGGGCCAAAAGTTGGAGGGTGGCAAATGTGAGAATAAATAGGTTTCTTTCTTACGGAGCCCCAAGTCTGTTTTTTTGTGGGGACTAGATTTGGAATGACTCCTTGACAAACAATAGACTGTAGGTTAACTCTTCCTCATTAGAACAGACTTTAAAACAGAAATTTGCTTCAAAGAGAATTGGAATACCATCAGAGTTAACTTGAATTTTAAGCTAAAAGTGTCTCTGGCATACTTGGAAAAGAGGAACATGTCAGAAGTCTGTAGCTGCTTTTTGAAACTTCTCTCCCAAGGAGTCCCATCCATATTGTATATAAAATTTTTCTTTCCAGAAATGGCAGGAGAAACACCAAGAGACTAGTTTCCCATTTAGCAAAATAATGGGCTTGGATTAAATGATCTCCCAGAAGCTTTCTCATTTTAATATTCTTTGGCCCTGTCATTTTGTGACCAGATTTCAGAGAAAGTGAAAGTTCATCAGTACTAAGTCTTCTTTTTGGTGCTCCATGATGACTCATTTGTGGTTCCTTGGCAGCATTTTCTGAAATAGCACTCAGGCTGCCCAATTGAAGGCCCTTGTTAGCCATTCAGTTTTCTGATGAAACTGAATGAGTATTCCAGTTTGGACTACCTTTACTGTACCTTTATCTACAACAAGAGAGGAATTCATATCAGTTCCTATAAGGAGTCAAGAGAATTAGAAATACAGACTAGCCTTACTCAACTCAGACTACACTTTATAAATAATTAATTAATATTATGAGAACAGTTTTCATGGTCAGAGAAGAGCATGCTGGGAATCTGTAGGGAGTGGTCAGTGGCAGCTGCTCAGTGGGGCCTACTCCACCCATGTAAGATATGTCCTTTGGGATTTTAGGCAGCACTCCAGACATTCCCATTAGGGTCCCTAGAATTTAGGGTGGAGGAATCTGCCTTCTGCAAATTGCCAGCTCTAAACATTCCTGAGAAAGGCAGACCAGAACCAACACTGGATGAGCACAGTGTTCTTCATTTTCCTCCTGTTCAAGGGCAATGTGGAGTACCATTAAGCCAGCCAGGCTATAGATCCTACTCCCTCCTCCTCACAAGGGGAGTATTTACATATTATGTATTTATGTTCTACAGCATTAAATACTCTGAATATAAGCTCCATAAAGTTTGTCCTTTTGGTTGGGATCTGAGTGGAATACAGAGCATATTTTACTAGTTTAAAACTGCATTAAGACTTGGAATACTTTTGTATGTGTTTTCTATCATAGGATTTTTAGGAAAACTAAGGAAAACTTATGCAAAGGAGCTGTTCCATATCCTTTTAAGGGTAGTAATAATAACAATAACATTAATCAATAATACCTAACATTTATATTGTTTTGAGGTTTGCAAAGCACTTTATATACATTATTTCATTTGATTATAATGAACTGCTAAAAATAAAATGTCTCTTCCCCAAAAACAGAAGCTCTGATATAAATTGACTCTGTCTATAGCTAAACCCCTTGGTTTATGCCAGGGGAATTCACACCATGTTAATCCAGATTATTTGAGTTAGTCCATACTTGACTCATAACTTATTCCCAGCCTCTATTTTTGGTTCCAACTAGGGGAAAATTGGCACTTAGAGAAAATGCTGGGTTTTTAAATAATTCAACTAGGTTTTTCTTTTTTTCTCCCTTCCCTTTTTCTTTATCTTTTCAACATTGAAGGAAGGAGACAGGAGCTAGGGGTTGGGAGCAGAGAGAAGGTCTGGAGAATTATCGATTATAAAGGAATCCTAGTACAGTAGAAAGAACGTGTTCTCTTTTCTAAGCCTGACTCTCTTACTCATTTATTTTGTGACTTGGACAAATAATGTCACCTCTCTGAGTCTCAATTTTCTTATCTACAAATGGAGATGATAATACTTTCCCCATTTATCTCCAACTATTGTGAAAAAGCACTTTGTAAACATTAAAGTGTTAAATAAACATGGACTTTTATTGTGTTTGGGAAATTACTTTACAGATAGTTTGTGAAACACTATATGAATGCCAGGCTATATTATAGTCATGTAGGGATTAGATGGGACTTGATGAAATGATGGTTAACTATGGGGACTTCTTTTGCTGGATTTGTGATTCAGTGCTTCCATTTCTTCTAAGATGTTAGCATTACTGAATTTTCATAACTGGAATTTACCCTCTTTATTCTTCAAATTAAGAACCTTAAAAAGGAAGGTTTTTACTTCCCTAAATAGAGGTATTCAAGCTTTTCCTCATGGATTTATTAGTAGCAATAATAAATCATTCCCTTTAACTAGATAAATTGTGGGATCCAGCCCTGTTGTTGGTGTCCTTGCTTTAGTCACGCTAATATTAAGATCGTACAGATAACTCCAGAACCTCAGAAGTGAATTATTGGTCTCACAGATTTAGCCCTCAGAGAATTGGAAGGCAGTACAGATAAAGAAGGCTATTATTTGATCTTAGCTGTCCCCAGTCCTGAAGTGATGATTCCTTCACTGACTCAAGAGGCTAGTTTTGGATAGATCCCACAGATTCCTTTCTTGTTGACTCCTGGGTGTCATTCCACTCATAAGAAAAATTGGATATACTGTCTCACAGAAAAGTTACTATGTGTAATTACCGTTCAAGATGGGACCTTTGTCCACTGTTAGCCTGGAGAAACTGCACAGTTGTCATCAAGGTCCCACATTTCAGGTGACCTAATCCTGGGCTCCATGAAGAATGGATCTTCACTTCTATGCAGTTCACTTCACTATGCACTTCACTCTTCTATGCATCGAAAAGGCTACCCTTATCTCTGTGATCTAGATGTCTCTCCAGCATTTGTTAAGTCCTAATTTTAAAGGGTTCATGATCTTTCTCAACAGTTGTATGTCCTGCATGCCACCCTTTTCATTACAGCTTCTCTTAGCTCCCTTTCCCTGGCCCAGAGCTGGAGTGAGGAATTTTTTCATCAAAAAAGCCAGGTTCAGTAAACATTTATTAGGAAATCTGTTAAGTGTGTCATTTGCATATATGAAGGTGACCCAAATTATTTCTAAATTATTTTTTCAAATAATAGCAGTACATTTGCTCTGATCAGCCATAAACTGTCAGCTAGCCCATTGCCTCTTCCCTTAATACCATATTTTTGAAAGTTAGAAGATGTAGTCTGTGGCTGCAGAGCATGGCTAATTCACCCATATGGAAATGGAATATATGACCCTGGTTCAGTTGGCATCCTGTTCTAACGATCCTAGCTAGTTGGCCTCAGATCCCACCAAGGAAAATCTGGCTCAGCTTTTCCCAGTGGCTGATTGCCTAAGCAAAATGAATTGACTCCAAAGACCTTGCCCCACAATAGCCTATAATTTTAGCAAAGAAGAAATTTATCTTCTTCTCCTGCTTCTCCCTCCTTCTCTCCCCCCCCCCCCCGAATGTAGAAAAGTACCAGTCAGGGATAATTTGGGAGGAGGGAGAGAAATTGGAAGAAAAATTTTTGTGAGGACTTTTTTGTTCTTAATGACCTATTTCTCCTTTCTCAGATTTCAAATAAGATATTTTATGAGTGAACTAGATTATAATCAATCAATAAACATTTATTAAGTGCTTAATTGCGTGCCAGGAACTGTGCTAAGCATAATGTTTCTAAACTAACAAAATGATTTTACGGATCCTACAAGGTACTAAAAATGCTTATTAAATATTATTTTATATACACATACACACATATATTTTCTCCCACAATTTCACTTAAAAAAAAAATGTTTCTCCATGTCTCTTAACATTTCTAGGAATTGGGGCAGCTAAGTGGCGCAGTGGAGAGAGCATCAGCCCTGAAGTCAGGAGGACCCGGGTTCAGATCTGGCCTCAGACACTTAACACTTCCTGGCTGTGTGACCTTGGGCAATTGCCTCAGCAAAAAAAAAGAAAAATAGCCTCCTTATATAGATATCCCCAGTTCCAGAGGGAAAAGAAGCACCAAGTGGCATTAGGGTTTACATAGATTTCATTTTTGACTTGAGCACAGACTTCTGTGACTTAGGTTGAGCCACTGCCTTTCTTTGAACCTTTATTTTGAAGAGATGAACTCACTAGTTATTAAGGAGAGCATATCTTTTTTTTAATAATAACTTTTTATTTTCAAAATATATGCAAAGATAGTTTTCAACATTCATCCTTGCAAAACCTCATATTCCAAATTCTTTCTCCCTCCCTTTCACCTACTCCCTCCCTTAGACAGCAGGTAATCAATCCAAGGTAAGTTAAACATGTGCAATTCTTCTATACATATTTCCATAATTAACATGCTGCACAAGAAAAATCAGATTAACTGATCTTTCTTGTGCAGCAAGATAATTGTACAAATATGTTTACATATATTGGATTTTAACATGTATAACATATATTGGATTACTTGGCATCTAGGGGAGGGTTGGGGAAAGGAGGAGAAAATTTGAAAAACAAGGCTATGCAAAGGATCAATGTTGAAAAATTATCTGTGCACATTTTGAAAAAAAAATCAGATCAAAAGGGGAAAAAATGAGAAACTAAACAAAATAGCAAACAAACAACAGCAAAAAAGAGTGAAAATACTATGTTACAATCCACATTCAGTCCCCATAGTCCTCTTTCTGGATGCAGATGACTCTTTCCATCACAAGTCTATTGGAATTGGCCTGAATCACCCTATTGTTGAAAAGAGTCACTTGATTGTCACATACTTGTTGCTGTGTACAATGTTCTTTTGGTTCTACTTTCTTCACTTAGCATCAGTTGAAGAAGGTCAGGGAAAGCATATCTTAAAAACACTTTGAATTCCCTATGATTTACTAAGATTTATGACAGAATAACTCAAAGTTTTTTGTTTGTTTTTTTGCAAGGCAGTTGGAGTTAAATGGCTTGCCCAGGATCACACAACTAGGAAGTGTTAAGTATCTGAGGTTGGATTTGAATTCAGATGCTCCTGACTCCAGGGCTAGTGCTCTATCCACTGTGCCATCTAGCTGGCTCTCAAGTTATTTTTTTCCTGAAAAATACTTAGACCCTATGCCAGGGACTATGTAACAAACACTAGCTGGAAGTTTTATGGCCATTCTGTATTGCATAGCAACTCTAGCCCATCCTGTTTATCACTTACAGAATTTGTTTTTAAAAGCTATATAGATTTTTAAAACCAGTAGAGTATGAGGAACTTCAAGGGCTCTTTCCCAGCCCTGGCCCTGAGATCTTTTAAAGGATATGAACATTCTGTCCTTTCATAAAATCTCAACATAGATTCATTGAGCTGAAAAACTTGGTGAGACTTTTGCCTCTAGACCCAGTCATAACTATATTGTACTAAGTGGGTGTCCATCCCATTCATTAAAATCCCCAAAGAAAATTCTACAAATTTAGTTACTTAAGACAATATTCTATGATAAAACTTAATATGGCAATCTATTTTCAGAGCTTATTCACGTCAGTTGTCTCACTGGATACTGTGATCCTGAGGTGGATAGTGTGTTGTTAATTTGATATGTGAAGAAAACATCTAACTTCTGTAGGTCTGTGAAGAAACAGACCTACAGAAGTTAGATGTTTTCCCCAAAATCAGGACTGTTCTCTTGATCCCTGGTTCCATTCATTTTTAACTGACAGCCTAAAGTAGCCACCATTTTGTCAAGTAGTCACTTCTATGGAAAGTAGTGAATTTTGTTTTAAGCATCACATTTTAGGAAGAAATGGGTGACATGGATCCCTACAGCCATGTCATAGGAGAAGCAGGTAAAAGGGCTGGGGATGCTTAACTAGGAATAGAATTAGAGAGATGGTAATAGCTGTACTTGAGTATTAACAAATGCAAGATGAACTATTTGACCTTTTGTGACTCCATATATTAGAATTAGGATCAGTGGATATAATTTAAATAGAAAGGATTGCTGTATGAAGCAAAGACAGAAACTAGTGACTTAGTATCAGACATATTGTCTATTATCACTTAAGAATCTTTCAACTCTGAGAATCTCTAATCCTTATAAAGGAGCATGTAGGGGAAAAAGGTGTCAATTGGATTCTAACCCATGCTGAGAGACCTGTGCTATGCCAACTTTCCTCCAGGACCATACAAAATCATCTGTGGAGATAAATAAAGAACTCTGGATTTGGAGTTAGAAGATTTGGGGTTGAGTCCCATCTGGGCTAGTTATTAGCCTTATGCTTGGAAGCAAATCAGTTAACCTCTCTCATCCTGTTTCTTCATCTATAAAATGAAACTAAGACCTTTACTACCTGCTTCTCAGGGTCATTGTCAGAATCTAAAGACATAAGGTATTTTGTTGCGTTAAAAGCACTATATAGCCATTAGTATCTCATTCTCAGACTCCGGCCTGCTCTTTTTCCCCTTCTTGCCTTTCTCATAGTGGCAAGTTAGCCACAGTTATATGGACAGAAAAATTTGAAGTGTTAATGTGAAAGTGGTCATTGTAATCTGAATTTTAGGATAGAGATTTAAATAAACTTGTTCTTTGGTCTTCCATTCAACCTCTAAGCTTTCCCTTCCCACAGCCATGTCCAAATCAGCTGTGAAGATCTCTTCTGATCTCCTCTCCAATCCACTTTGTGAGCAAGACCAGGAATTTTTAAACATGGTGACCGCGCTAGATACAGCCATGAAACGGATGGATGCCTTTAACCAGGAAAAGGTGATAAGGTCTTCTGTGGCTAAGGGCATTCTTTTTTCTCTCTTCTCATGTCTTCTTTCAAACCACTGGGCAGCTCTTTTAGAATCCACAGCAGGGACCACTTCTCATTTCCGGTTCATCCTACGCTCTAGAGAGTATTCCATAATGAATTATTGCAAAAGCTAAGATGTCTCTTAGTATTTGTCTGGCTTAACCCTACCAGAGATCCTCCTACAGCCTTCTCAGCCTCCAAAGACTATTGAGTTAATGACTATTTGAGGAGATAGATTAAATCAATTAGAATCAACATTGATATCTGTAACACCATGACTTAATGCCAGTTTCAGTGCCACTTTTGACACTCAGAATGGTCCATCTAGTCTTATCCAGTGATAAGTAAGAAGCCTGTGCTTGGATCCCAGTGGATCTTTATGGCTATCGACACAGACCTACTGTAGTTTCATATATGACTTACCCTTTCTTTTCATTCAATTCAACTAATATTAAGTACTAGTGCTAGATCCTAGTGATACAGACACAGACAATACATTCCCTGCCCTCAAAAAAAGTCCATTTCCTCTAACTGACCATCATTAAATGTCCTGAGATGGCTGGCTAGCAGGGGAAGAGTATGATTGAGAAGAAAGGAAAGAACCTTGTCTTCCTCTTCAGACCTTCTGGTCTCTGTCCATTGCAAATCAGCTTCAGGTTTTGGTCTGAGGAAGTGGAATCTGTATACCCAAGCAATCACATTGCCATCCAGAATTTGACCCTGTGTTTTATTTTTGACAGGTGAACCAGATCCAAAAGACGGTGATTGAGCCCTTAAAAAAGTGAGTAGCAGCCATCCCTGAGGGTTGACATTCTTAAAAGAGTTTTGCCGACGTTTTTCTCTTTATAAAGAGGAAAACTCAGATGGCATTGGCAAGGGGCAAGGGATGAGGTGAACAGGCTGGCAGCTGCATGAGGACCAGACTGGACTGCTAAAGGACAATTCTGAAAGACCACAAAACTTGGTTCTGGTCTCTGTCATTTAGCTTCTTGTCCTTGTAGAAACCTGAAGCAGCCAAGCATCTACCTGCCATTACAACCATAGTCATTTGGCTTTTTCCTTTTGCTGTCTGCTCAAGACCCAGTAGGGCCTGAACTTGCCAAATTAAGCTAGCAGAGATCTTGGCTGGCCCTCAGTGGAGGTGCAGGAGGCCTTTCATCTCGGTCGGAAGTGAAAGAACAGCTGTCTGGAGCATTCTACTTCTGAAATAAGGGAGTGGCTGGGCAGGGGAGATGAGAGTGGGGGGAGCACCAGCATGATTGTTTGACTAGAAAGGCCTCATAATTCATGACCCATCAGGCTCATAAATTCTGCAGTGGGATCCATCTGCTCTATTGGGAGTGTCTCCAGCTGATGATCAGAGAGACAGACTTGCTCCCTAGGTCCCCTAAGTTGAGGGGAAAAAGTAGGTGTGGGGGTGGCAGGAGACAGGAAAGCTGCCTTGAAGCTCCCACCTCACTTCATCTTCTTCTCTGGCCTCTCCCAAACTGGCTTTGACCTAGAAAGGATCCAGGCTTCAGTTCAACAGCTGCACATTATTACTTCTTCTCTGGTGGTCTCTTGCAGTTGACTCATCTGGGACCTGGATAAGCAGGATCTGCTAAATTATCATTAGGGCTAGGTCAGGGTCCCCAAAATTGGACAAGAGAGAACAGTTTTTGATCCTCTAACCCTTTGTATTTGGGGAATCATAAACTCTCCATCCCTTCCCAGGTTGGGATAGGGGGGGAGTTAGGAGGAGCTTCTCCTAACCTCTGGAAGGGGTTCTTTCTGACCTTTCTTGATCTCCAGCTTTTCCAGGAAATGACTGAAAGCCTTACATGTGACTAAAGACAGTGGCTTATAAGGCAGAGCAGTTTTTCTCCTACTACCACAGTTAATCCCTTTTCCTGCCGCAGTCACCCCTCACTCCAAAATACCAGGATACATTGAGGAACAAGGTATAATGTTTGGATCTATTGTGGAAAGGCTCATGAGATGACAAGAGACGGGCAGCTGTAGCAGTCAGGAAGCCAGTATCTAAATAAATCAGGCGGCTCTGTGGTTTGGCACTCCGGTCTCCTGAGATAAGGCTCTACACAAAGCCAGGAAGGTAGGTGGGCAGCAGAGCAGCCCCTGCCCTCGTGTAGCCTTCTGACATCAGAAGCCATGCCCTGCTCTCTAGGCCCTGCTCCACCAAAGACAAAGCAGTCAGATTAGTCTGTGGGTGACACCTAAGCTGGCATGTGGCAGGTTAAAAGGACAGAAGGACAGGGCTAGACAGTTAGCCTGGCAAATCTAGGCAGGAAAAGTCATCCCTGCAAGCTTCTGACTCAATTTCACACACACCAAGCAGCCTTGAAATCCAATCCCTGACCCTGGCTTTTATAGCTGGTGCCCAGCTGAGAGAAATCCCGGCTGCTTCCCACCACCATGGCAGCCCACCACCTGCCAGGAAGGTGGGCGAGTGGCAGGGGGTGGAAGCTGAGATCTCCCTGGGCAGATCCGTTGACCTCCCTGTGAGCCTGTAGACTAGCTCCTCACCCCACCCCGGGCAACATGGAATCTCCTTGACCACATCAAATTAGTACTAGCTGTACCCCCTGTGTACCCTCCCTTCCTACTTCCATCTTGGTAGTGGGGAGCCTCCTGGGGACCCCAGGACCGGAAGCAGGAAAGAGCAGCTTTCCTGTCCTCCCCTAATGAAGAACATAGCCACATGGCTGCCCCCTCACAACCTCCTTCCCGCCTCCGGGGGGCTCGGCCTCTAATCCCCCATTCTCTGAGCCGGGTGTTCTGCTCCTCCGGGCTCTAGTTGGATTGGGATGCTTTTAATTTCCCTTTCCTGGTGGGTGGAAGATCCCGGTTGTGTAGGCACAGATTGAGGAATGGCAGGCATTCCCCACCAGGGCCGGCTGCTCCCAGCCCACCTCCCAGCCGGCCTCTCTCTCCCTCCTTCCCTTCTTACCCCACACTTACTCAGTGGAGGGAATTTGTTAGCCAGCCTTGGGATGGGCAAGAGATGGGCAGAGAGAAGAAATCAAATTCTGAATGAGGCCCTACTCTGCACTGTTATCTGGGAGCAACACTCCAGGTGTAACGGGAGCGAGGTGCCCTCTGAGGCAGCATGCTATGGTAGAAGGGGCACTGGAGCGGGGGAGGGGGGGTGGTCCTAGTACCCTGGCCCTGAAAACTGCCATGTCCTTCCTGGGAGAGTAGCTAGCATGAGCATCTGATCTGGGACCATTGGTGGGCATGTGCTGAGGGGTTCGAACTAGCCTGGTCCCATCATGGGACCCCCAGTTTGGAGTCTGGAGATCATCAAATCCAGTTCTTATTTTACAGATGAGGGAATGTAGATTTACAGATCAAGAAATGGTGTGCCTACTGCCCACCCCCCAGCAAGGGGTCAGATAGCAAATCCCAGTTTTCTGACTGCATAACCAGAGTACTTTCCATTGTACCACACTATCCCCCAAATTGCAGAAGGCCAGTTTGGAGGTTTCCTGCTTTCAAACCAACTCCTTTTGCAGCACCATGGTTATTTATATTGCCCATAACTTGGGAGTTGGTGAAGGCTGTTCTATCTCCTATAAATAGAGAGTAGAGAGGTGGGGGCTGAGTGGGCCAGTATTGAGAGCCAGGAATTCTTGATTCCTGATCCCACCACTGACTTTCCAGAAGCCTGGTTTAAGCTGTGCCCTCGCCCCTAGCTCTGCCTCAGTCTCTCCACTCTAGTGAAGATATGAAATCAACCCCGGAGGAAAACACCAAAGTTGAATGAATTTATATGAATGGAAATGTATTAGTAAATAATCTACAGTGAGCTGTGGAACATCTCAGAGGAAGGAAGAGCTGGGAAGAGTCCCAGAAGTATTGATCATTCTTTACTACCTAAAAGTGAGCTGAAAGAATTACCCAGTTTCACTATTGCTTGGCCACACTGGGCGCAAAATGTATCCCCACTTATTTCATCTTAGATCCCAGGGTAACATCTTGAATAGCATCCTGTCTCATTCATGGTGTCCTGGTTTGGCATGGGGACAGCAATGTCAGGAGGCAAAACAAGCATCATGAAAAAGAAATGGCTTTCAGGGTAGTCAGGTGGCTTGTGTGGAGAAGGCTGGGCTAATTTCCCCAGAATTCTTGGGCTTGTTAGGGCACTTAGGTTCCCTCTCTCTGATCCTAAAAATGGTTGTCATGTCCCTAGGCTATGGGGTACTTGCCAACTCACTCCCTGGGCATTGTGACCATGACTTTGGAAAATAGAATAACTTGAAGAGGGGAGGGGGATATCCTGGTGGGCCAAGGAGCTGGTGCTCCCTCAAGAAAAACCCTTAACTGTTTCCTTACTGGGTTGGTCCTGTCTGCTTTTTGGATAAGAATGACTGGCATTTCTACAGGGTTTAAAGATGTATGAATCTGGGAGACCATTAGTGCCAGAGGTGCCATGACAGATTGGGAATCCAGGCCCAACTTAGGGGATCACAGGCTAAGTCTGGATTCAGCTCAGGTTTTCCTCAACTCCAAGTACCCTTCCCACCTCACCACAGCATTTCTCCGAGGGCTGTCTGCTTTCAGTTCTTCACATTATATTGCCCTTTCCACAAGGGCTGCCCTCTCCTGAAGTAGTAGGAAAGTTGTTGTCAAGGACAAACAGGAGGAACCACTCCCCTGTGTCAGATCACTATTCTGTCTTCCTTTCCTGTGACCACAGTCACTCAGGCCAGAGGTCAGAGGCCAGAGGCCCTGAGAACTGGTGGAAGCCACAGATCTTTTCAGTGGAACTACTCTGATGGCTTTCTCCCCAGTGGGAGCACCTTGGTAGATTCACAGCTCTGCCTACACTGCCTTCTGTGAACCATGCAATTTGTCAGTTGTCTGCCATAGTCCTCTCATCGAGGGGGGTGGAGGGTGGAGCAAGAAATCTTTCTCAGACCAACTCATAGTAACAACCTCAGATGCCAGTTCAGAAGGAGATGAGCCTTTTGAAATCAGAGACTGCATCCCATAGTGGCTCCCTGGTTTTTAGAATCACTGTGTTATTCTAGACTTTCACGGTACTGACTGGCAGAGACCACTAAACCTTTGGGATTCCCAGTTTAGTAAGGAAAACTCATTCAGGGAAGCAGCTATTGCACTAAAAGATAGTGAAACTTTGCCCTGCTTTTGGAACAAGCCCCCCAGCTGCTCATTTTATTGCTGTGAATACTCCCTCCACCAACACTGATTGTGATCCCTCTGAAACTTAGAGGTTGGTCTTCAAGGGTTCTTGTGGCCACCCACAGAGTGAAAAGCCTCTCTCTGCTAGACTGCCCTTTAGCTACCTGACATGCAGTTTCTTACTGTGCCTTTTCAGAAACTTCTCCAGCTGAACAAATCAGTCAGATCTTGCCCTCCTCTGCTGACATAAGCAGATACAGACAGACAGACACACACACAGAGTGAAGACTTCAGTGAAGGAACATGGTTTAATCAAAATATTTTCTTTGCTTACAGAAAAGTCCAATGTGAGCAAGTTGATGATTTTTGTCTCTCTGGTCAACTTTATATTTTCTTCTTTGTTTGGGTTTCAGGCATCATTGAATAATTCTTTTAACTCAAGTACAATGTTTTGTTAATTTTTGGTTTGTTTGAATGGTGATCATGTTCCAAGTTTGGGAAAAACTTCAGCAGCATGATTATTGCAAGCATTATTTTTTTCTCAGTATATATTCAATTGGATCCACATAGATGTTAGTATTTGGAATTCAGAACTCATATGGGCTCATGGTAAAGAAAAGCTGAGCCCTCAAGAATTGCTTTTCTAGATTGCCCAAGGAAAGAAAGTCATTTCTGCCTCTCGTTTTAGTTGTAAATATCTGAGGGGCATTTAAAGTACTCCCAGAGCCTTTCTAACAACAGCCATGGGTTTACTAAATACTTCCTTTACTTTGAAATGGCAGAATTATTGACAGCTTATCAGATGGTCCCAAAGCTCTGGATTTATCTGTTTATCTTGGTCACAGAAAATTTGTAGCTCTCAAAAGTCTGAGTGGCAAGAGGTCCTGGAGATCAATGAGTGACTTCTTTCCAAAGTCAGCTATGTTAGGTATATATTTTGGAGTCTGATGAGTCATGGATCCTGTTTTCCCTAAGTCTGAGTAGTGGAAAAGACCCAGAGCATAAGTAATGTACCCCCAGTCACAACAAAGGTAGAATGGGGATTCACACCCAGGCCCTCTGACCAGAGACCCAGAACTCTTTTCCACTGTGCCGATGCTGCTAAGACCACGTGGTCTGACTTCAGGCCAGTCACTTGCCCCATCTGGGTTAAAGTTTCCACTTCTTTGAAATGAGGGAATCTGCCCTAAGTCATCTCCAGGGGCCCTTAAATTCGATGATAAAGTCTTCTCATGGATAATTCCATACGCTGTGATACAGCCAGCCTTCTCTAGCTCCTAAGTTTTTTTAAGACTCAACTGAGATCATGAACACAATGACATATGACAAAGGGTCCATATGTGTTCCCCATCTAGCAAGGTGCTACCTAGCACCTACGAGGTCCCTCTTGTGCCCTGGCAGGAGAAATGCTGTTTTCCCTAGGCAACCTCTTCTCATGCTTCTACCTTGTTTCTGGCAGGTTCGGTAGTGTCTTCCCCAGCCTCAACATGGCTGTAAAGAGACGGGAACAGGCTTTGCAAGACTACAAACGGCTGCAGTCCAAAGTGGAAAAGTATGAGGAAAAGGAAAAGACAGGGCCAGTCCTGGCCAAGCTCCACCAGGTACTAGGACAGGGAAAAAAACAACAACCAGGAGCACAGGCTTGGGGAGGTGAGGAAAGGGGCTGGCCATTGGTGGGGGGCTCTCCACCGCCGCCTTGGAATTAGGTGTCTCTGAGGAGACAGGGTAGTATAGCCATAGGTCTGCCCCCACCCCCACTGCCCAGCTTGGGACCCTGACTGAGCCCACCATGGACAGGTCCGAGAAGAGCTTCGGCCTGTGAAGGATGACTTTGAAGCTAAGAACAGACAACTCCTGGAAGAGATGCCTCGTTTCTACAGCAGCCGCCTTGACTACTTCCAGCCAAGTTTTGAGTCCCTGATCCGGGCCCAGGTAAAACTGAGCTTTCTGAGCTCCTAGTAGAATTCTAACAGTCTTCCCCCCAGGACACCCCACTGAAAGAATAAACACTAAGGTGAGAACAAGAGTATCCAGATGCCTGGAAGCTGGGGAATTCAGCTCCCAGGAAAGCCCACACTGACACGTTTTGAAATTTCTTTTTGGATTTCAGTTTTATTTCATGACTGAGAAATAGAAGCCAAAGCTCTAGTTCCGGGGAAGTCCCCTATTCTCCAAACTGATGGAGCCAGCAGCATTCCCAGGCTTATACTTGTTTGTATGGCCCTAAAGAAGCTGTCCAGGGGACTATAAGACTCAGAGGCCGAGGTGTTGGAGGGCAGTTAGTAAAAGGCCCTTTATTTCACTTCCAGAATAATGATGACAATGACATTTCTGTCAAACTTTAAAGTTTCTTCACAACTATGAGACAGTCTGTTTTTTTGTACATCCTGTGATTTCATCAGCATGAGGAAACTCCCTTCTCTGATTGAGACCAACAACTCAGTCTATCACTTGTTAAGTGACTTACTCGTGGTTCATCTATTATACCATATTGTCATGATCAGTGAGGTCCCCCTT
The DNA here is from genome assembly GCA_023553655.1 of Myrmecobius fasciatus. Taxonomy (NCBI): domain Eukaryota; kingdom Metazoa; phylum Chordata; class Mammalia; order Dasyuromorphia; family Myrmecobiidae; genus Myrmecobius; species Myrmecobius fasciatus. Next base: position 58,052 of record JAJPUD010003948.1, read on the forward strand.
TTACAGAGAAGAAACAGGGACTCAGAAAGTACAAGTGATTTGTGTGTGAGTGCACAGCTAAAAAGTGATGGCACTGAAATTGGAACCTGCTTGTTTGTGGTGTGTCCTGAGATCTGGGGGTGCACAGGGAAGATGTAAGTAAATACAAAGTCATTTTAGGGGAAAGAAAAAAACTGGCAGATGGGGACAAGAGCAATCTGGAAAGTCCAGTGCCTGAACCAAGCCTTGAGAGAACCTAGAGATTCTAAGAGACAGAAAAAAAGAAATGCATCCCAGACATGGGGAATGGAGGGAAGAGATGTCAAATCATGTTTAGGATATAGAAAGCAGTTTAAGCCAATTTGGCTTAAACATTGTGAAAGGGACTAATGTGAAATTAGCCTGGTGTGGTAGGTAGGAGACAGATTATAAAAGTCTTTAAATGCCAGCCTAAGGAGTTTGCATTTCATCCTAGAGGCACTAAGTATTAGTCAAGATTTTTGAGAAGGGAATTAACATGCTCAGACATGGTTTTAGGAACATAAATTTGGCAGTTGTCTGGTGGATGAATTGAAGAGAACTGAAGCACAAAGACCAATTAAGAGGCTTTTGTACTAGTTGAGGTGAGAGGTGGTAAAGCCTTAATGAGGGTGGTGGGCCCAATGAGCAAAGAGATGAGATGTTTGAAAAAAGTGCTGTGGAAGATTGCACTAAGACTTGGCATCTGATTGGATGTGAGAGAAAAGAAGTGATAAGGATGACTCTTAGATGTCAAACCTGATAGACTAAAAGTAGGTGAGTATCTTATCATAAATAAGGAAATTTCAAGGAAGAATAGATTGGAGGGAAAAGATAAGCAGTTCTGTTTGAGATATATTGAATTTGAAGTGACAGTTGACTCTCCAGATCAAGAGGTCCCCTGGACAGTTGGCAATGGAATTGGAGTTCTAAGAAATGAAAGTTTACTATCTAAAATTGGGAGTCATCTGCACAAGAGATTATTGAACATGTGTGAGCTGATGGGAGCATCAAAAGAAATCAACTTCAGAGTATCTTCAGGGAACCAGTTTACCTTACCTCTCAGTCAGAACCCTTCTTGGGGATTAAGAGAGCTGGACTCTAAGGTGGTTTCAGCTCTTGCTAAAATAAGTCCTGAATCCAACAGTCCCCCCACCCTTGCTTAAGGAGATGACTAGATTGAGGTCACCACCTTCTGGTCTTCAGGCCCCTCATCCCACCTGATGAGGGAATAGAAAAGGAAGACATTAGGGAAGTGAATTCATCAATACCAGGCATTGGGGAGGCTTCCCAGCCTTAGAGGTATGATCAAACTTGGAACCCTTTGTCTCTAAATACCCTTTAGGGAGGGCAGAAATGAAAAAGAAAGGCCATATTTATGTCTAAGTTATTCTTTTGATCCTCTCAGGCCCCCTTAGACTTGCCCTAACAAGTCTGGAGGTAGTTCTCCTTGTGCAGAAGGGAAAGTCAGTCCCTGAGAAGAATGATGAATAGCTTAAGGCAGGGAAGACTTAGCCCACCTTCCCTCCACCAGACCTCAGGCCATTCAGAGGCTATGGAAAATCTTGATCTGGGGATGGGAAAGAGATAGGCAAGGTTTGGGGCTCAATGGGCTTCCTATTCAGGGAGTTCTTCTTTTATGTTCTGAACATCTTTTGCCCTCCAGTGGACAATATGAGCCATTACAGCTGGAAACCTGATTCACTTCCACCTGCTGGCTGGCTTAAGGCATATATCAAAGCCTGCTAAGGAGAGCTAGGAAGCAGGAGTCTGAGGGGTAGGAACCCTGAGTTAGGTAGGAAGTGTGTGCAGAGAACCCCACCATTTGCAGTCCTTGGCCCTGCTGCTGCTTCTAGGTAGTTGTAGAAGAAATGACTATCAGGGCCCTTGGCCAGTCTTGCCACCAAACACACCCTACTGCCCATGACATCCCAGGCACAAGCTTGGATATAGGTAGTAATCCAGTGCAACTTGTGTCAACAGATCTCCCAAAGGGTCTGGGATGGTGGAGAGGACTGAAGTCCATGGGGGTGGCATGCTGGTACTGCCATAATCTCCTGATGGTTTTAGCACCAGGAACCCAACTGTCATCAGATGGGAGGAGTTGAAAGGATCACAAGCTTCTGTTAGCTGGGGAGCCTACTTTGTTTCCTCCATTGTTCTTCCCATCCCATCACCTTTCAAGTTGACTTCCCACTAGATTAATGTTGTCAGAAAAGGAATCCTTAGGGCTTAGACTATATAGCCTCTAAGAATCTTTGGCTGGAGGAGGCTTTCCCACTCCCTTCTAACCCTCTCCTGTCTGAATTCTGCCTGAATTCTGAATTCTGGTGCCATTAGTCATAGTAAAAGTGAGCATTCCTGGTGACTCACCAGCGCAGTGCGGCTTGTGGGGGGGGACCATCCTCCACCCCCGTCCACCCACTAGCCTGCTTGGGCCGCCCACAAGGTCCCCTATTTTTCTGCAAGGCTGCGGCAGTTGCTAGAGATGTGATGAGCTGATAGTAGGAGTTGGAAACTTCCAGATTTGACTCCTGCTTTGTGGGCCCCTACAAGGAATAAAGAAACAGGATTTTCTTAGGATCTTTGCTCAACTCCTGACCCCTCCAGGACAGAATGTCAGTTAGGCAGGAATACTATGACCAAACTCTTGTGAGGAGATCCAGGCTTTAGGGCTCATTTAATCTCCAGGTGCCTAAACTGGGTAGGGGAGAACAGCTTCTTCCTGACCCAAAAGAGAAAGAAGGCAGGTTCGGGGAATCTAGATCAAATGCCCTAATACAAGAAACTGGTGTTGAGGTACAGGAGTCCCTTTATGTATCTTCTAGCACCAGATAAAAGCAAGTGTCTTTTTAAAGACACTTCAAAATTCTTTCAGGGTTGTTCCCTTAAACGGCTCTATATTGTTTTTATTGATGTTGATGGCCTACATGGGGAGTGTGGTGACCCATAATACCCATTTCTCTGTTCACACTCTGGTATCTTCTGGTACTTTCAGGAGGAAAAGTGGCAAACTAGCCCACACCACTTTCCCGCCTTCAAGTGGGGAGACTGGAGGCCAGAAAGCTGACTCTAATTAGCTTCATTGTGATTTTATTAGGTATCCTTACTAGTTTACTGGTCTTCATGGAGCACCAGGCCACTGGTTTTCTCTCCAAAGGAAAAGAGTTTTTTTTATAGGATTAGACTTGGTAAACTTGGCCCACTCCTTTTAGCTACCCTAATGCCATTCTGTTGGATGAACCAAGTTTAACTCTCTTTCTCTCCCCCCAATCTGAACCCTTATCTTGTCTGTAGCCTCTTATCTTCCCCCTCATTGTACAGCACCTGGAACACAATAAGCATGTGATAAGTGCTTATTGACCAACTTTGCCACTGTGCTTTACTATACTATGAGGCTTTTGATTCCTAAGACTTACATGGGGAGGAAAAGAGGGTAAACTTTCTATCCAGTGAATCTCGGATCTCGTCAACCTCTCTTCTTTTTCCCACTGACCCTAGGTTGTATACTATACTGAGATGCACAAGATCTTCAGGGACTTAACCCAACAGCTAGACCAGCCTGGTCACACAGATGAGCAGAGGGAGCAGGAGAATGAGACGAAACTGAGCGAGCTTCGAGCCCTTTCCATTGTGGCTGATGACTGAACTCTACACAGAATCCCCCCTGGGAGAAGAGATCCTCATGCCATATATATATTTTCAGACCTAGTAAAAAGCCAGCTCTGTGGTGCAGGGCAGTAGCCACTGCCAAACTTTGCCATGACCTACTGGCGAAGACCACAAAAGCATCATCTGCTACCTTTCACTGGCCTTTAGACCAAGTCTAACCTTGTTGGAGAGCTACTCGGCCACACATGCACCCTCTCAGGTTGTGGGTGGTCTCATTTTATTGCTGTACCATAATACTTGCTTAGAGCCAGATATTCCTTGTACATTAGTGTAGAAGGAACAGCAACAAGGGCTTTTATTTCCAAAATAACTGGCCCAACATATATTTACAGCCTCAGCCAGAGCTTTAGGTAACGTAAACGCAGCAGCAGGCTGAGCTAGAACATTTAAATCTTGAATTTGAAGTCAGGGAGTTTTTTGCCTAGGATGCCAATTTGCTTGTCTTGCCTCAGCACTCCAGCCTTGCTTCTGCTGGTGAATCTTTCACGTCAAGTCATTTTGTCTGAGTTATAGATATGGCAAATAACTTGAGGGGACAAACCCTAAATTGTTGTCTTCCCTAATCTGCCAAGTGTTAAGAAAAAGCTAGTCTGTCTTTTTCCGATCTTTGTCCTGTGCCTCAAACAAGTCAAGAGTTCTAAGTTTTCCACTTCCGGGGTCTGGGTTCTAGTTAGTTTAATGTAATGTAAACTTAATGCTGTTTTTCTATTCACCTGTCAACTCAGGAGCCCCATGGAAAGGGCACAAAGTCTGGGCTCCCCTGACTTCAATACTGGGGATTTTATTTTTTCAAGGAAATTTAAAATAAATCTGGAACATATTGCTGGTGGTCTAAGTAATGGGATTGGGGATTAAATGAACCAACAAGCCTTGCTTCCAAGGAGACCTGATAGATCTGAATGATGTGGTACTGCCCTCTGGAGGACAAAATGTTTAACTGATAGCAGAACTAATGCCTGGTAGCCTGCTAGTACCAACAAACTAGTTTTCATTTTCAAATCTGTTTTCTGGGGTTATATCTAGCAGACTAATAGGATCTGGCATTTTTTTAACAGGAAGAAACTGAGGCAACTCAATATATTCCCTGGAAAGAGAAGTGCAGCAAAGCCTGAAAGAGGCAAAGTTTAGGGCCCGGCATGGATAGGTTAAAAACCAGACAGACAGACACCGTTAATAGCAGGGGAGGGGGCCCTACAGGACTGCAGGCACACACTGTGTTTTTGACTTTGGTTTATTTAAAAAACAAAAAGCCAAAAAAAGGACAACCGTTTATATACAAAGTCAAACTGGAACCGTGGATTATGGAAAGAGGTGAGTTACAAAGGTAACAGAGAAAGGCTTGACCTACCAGGCCCAAGCCATTACCACATTCTGAACAAAGAGCAGAAGAGAAAAGAGCGGCTTTCACCTGACAAGAGATCTCATCTGGAGTTGGCAGAGTGCAGGACTCTAGACAAGTAGCCCTAGACACAAAGTGGCCCCTGCTGCTGGCTCTATATTCCTTATTGCAGGAGCCATGAGCCCCTTTCTTCTGAGGATCTGCCCCCTACAGCTCAGCAGCTTGACCAGATCAAGGATCCACTGCCCACAACTGGACTCCCTGACTCTTTCTCCAGAAAGTCTGTTGGTGTTAGGCCTGGTCACAGGTTCTCAAGATGTCTTCCCCTCCCCCTTCCTTTGCCTCATTCTACACTGGGAGGATATGAGGAAGCACAAGATTAAAAGGGCTCCAGGAGGAACCAGAGTAGAGGGAGAAGCAATATTTCAGGAGTGAGAAGGAAAGATGCTGTATTAGTGGTGGGTATAAATTGGGCCCCTCCCTGCTCTGAATAGGCCGAGAACCAGTCCCTGTTGTTCTCCTCACAGCCCAGGCCCCTCCCCCTCCATTTGCCTTGGAGATGCTGAGCACTGTCAGCCTCCCCTGCCTGTGTTTCCAGGCCTTGCTCCAGCTGCTTTCTGGTGCCCAGAGGATCTAACTTCATCAGTCACTCCATCGCTGAGCTCACTGGGTGGCAGTTGCTGTGCAGTGCCCTTCGGCCTCAGTTGCTAGGTGCTGGTTCCTCCTTCTCTCCCCAGCTGTCAGCCTAAAACACAGGTGTGTCAAGGATTAGAGACTGGAGGTGGGAGAGTGCTGGGCAGGAAGAGAAAAGGGAAGTAAAAATGGGTCTGTGCACTCTAGCAAAAGAGAACTAGGAAAGTTACCAGCCTACTACTTCTGAGAATTCTCTACAAATGGGCCCAAGAATTAGTGGATGAGAAGGGAGGAAACTGCCACTCTAGTGGTCTTCTCTCAATAGCAATCTTGTGTGGCCTTCCTCATTTCCATAGTATCCAGAGCCCCCCCCAATCCTACTCCTACCTTCTCTGCCATCCGCTGCATCTCCTGCTGTAAGGGAGTCAAACGCCTTCGAAACTCTTGAAGCAGCCGCTGCAGCTGATTCTTCTGCCTCTCAGCAGTGCGGGCCATTTCTTCAGCTTCTGCTAGCCGTGTCCGAAGTTCCTGCATATCTGCTGTCAATGTCTTATTGGTGGCTTCTGTGGTGGAGAAGCGGCTATGGGTCTCCTCTAGAAAGAAAACATCAGAAATCTTGCTCCCAGCCTGCAACTTAAGACAAATTAATGACCGAAGTCACCCCTAGCTACCCACCAAGATGTACCCGACCCATGGGACATTCAAACACAAGCAAGGATTCGGGCTGCGGGCCTCTCACCCAGCTTCAGTTCCAGTGTGTGGATCTTGTTCTCCAGATAAAGCCGCCCACTGTCCTGCTGCTCTGCCCGCTGCAGCAGGTTCCCCACATGAATCAGGCTGCCATTATGAGACACAAGACCCTTGTGTTCCAGCTGAGGGGCGCTTGGCTTTGTGCTTTCCCCAGAGGAAGGCGGCAACAGATCCAAGTTTCCTTGAAAGGACAAAGAAATTAGAAGATAGGAGCAAGACAGCCAAGACCCTCACCTTCCAAAATGAAGTGACATGAAGTTCTCCTGCTTACCAAACAGCGCCTCCTCAGGGAGCCCTCCGTCCAGGCCTTCTTGACGACTGTACTGGAGGCTCCGGTACTGACAAATGTTCTGGCTTACCACCCGGCTAACCAGCTTTTTGGCCTGCAGACAACATACAATCATTACTACACCAGGATCAGAAAGAACTCTCATACCCAATACAAGAATCAAGGACTACAGGAATACTTAGCTAGAGTCCTATATTGGGGAGCAGTGGGGAGAGAGTACATCGAGATAAAAACAAGTTCTCCCAGGGCAGGGTGGAAACAGAGGAGAGAGGGAATACCTGCTCTGCAGTGAGCCGAAGTCCCAGAGTGAGTAAGATCCTCTCCAGGTCCCGTCGGTGAAGGTAGCCACACCAGTTGGCATCAAAGAACACAAAAGCAAGAAGACAGTCCAGGGGCAACACAGCTGAAGGGTCTAGCTCCTTGGGCTAAGAGAGACCCAGGGAAAGTAAAGAAAAATGTCCTGTTGGCTTAGTGTTTACAATTATGTTGCTAGATTACTACCTCATAGACAGACTGGTAAACTGGAACAGTTATTGAATCTGTCAGATCAAGTAAAGGAATTCCAGTTACCAGGTTTTTATGCTTTAAGTTTTTAGTTCTGAAACTAGCTCTATAAAATTCAAAGTGTGAAGATTAGCAGAACAATCCCTAGGGGTTTTGACCTACAGATGAATATCAAGCGGAGGTTAATCATATATTCTCAGATATTGGATTCTATTGGCCCTATCTTCACATATACAAAAATTCTCTCAAATGCATATTCTCCATTATACAGAAAAAGCAAAAAGCCAAAAGCCATTTGGTGTGCACCAAGACTGATGAAGTTCTAAAAGTGCTACTCAAATCAGAGGCTTCTCCAAACTATGAAACCCAACTCCGTGAAGAAAAAGAGATGGGAAAGGAGAGATCCTCACCATGTCCTGGAGTGAGGAGAATTCCATCTCTGATTGGTTTGAGGCAACAGACCGTACCTCAGCATCTTCTAGCTTTGCTCCTGCTGAAAAGTTCCAGAACAACAAGGTGAGAGGGGACCATCAGACCCAAACCAACCATGCCAAAATTCCTTTCCTTCCTCTCTCAGGCTCCCTCCATACCAAAATCTTCTTCCACATCTTCCCTCAGCAGCAGCAGTTCTGCATCCAAGCTCAGCTCACAAAGGTCCTCAGATGCTTCACCCCGACCCTTCTCCTCCTCCTCCTCACCAGAGGCTGGAGGCTTAGGCAGAAGCCCATCCTCCTTCTGAAAGGGACAGAAGAGTAATAACAATTAGCTCACATTTATATATCACTTACAAAACATTTTAAATATATTAACTGGAGTTCAAGGTGCTCTTAAGAAATTTTAGATATTTGTAATGAAATTTAGTCCCACAAAAGAGCAAGAGCTAGTTGATCACAGGGAATGCACAGAAGGTAAGGAATTCTTACAGCCCAAAAAAATATTCCCTTCCTTTACTGCAACAACTCTCTTTTCTCAACACAGCCTTGTAAACTGAGCCCTGTTTTAAGACCTGGAATTAAAACTTAGTTTCATCCCCACAGGCCACATTGATTGGAACATGTATGAAGATCCATCTTCATACTCTGCCTCTACCTAAAACTTCAATTCTTAGGGAAGTTTAACTCATGATGATGGCCACCACAACAAGAACAAGAAAAGCAAAAGGGCCCAGAAACCACTTCAACCAGCAAATACTCTTATCTCCTTGCAAGGAAGGGAAACAGAGCAGCCAAAAAGCAACAATGTCATTTAGAGTACATGGCCCAGGAAGACACATTCAAAGGTGTTCACTACCTTCACTTGCAGACCAGAGCAGAAGGTTATTAGTTGATACAAAGCCAAACAAGTTTGCAGAAAGCTTGACATAAGACCCAACTAAGCTAAGAGAATTTATATGAAACTTTAGGAAAACAAACAGGTGCAAAATGGAACATCTATGCATGCACACAGACACACGTTTGTATCTCTTTAAAACTGTTGTTGATTAGTGAAATTACATCAAGATTCTAAAATCTCAGAATCAAATGTGCTATTGGAGAAACTAGTAAGTCAAAAGATGAAGTCACAAAGTTGACTAGATCAAAGCAAATATATACATAAGGCATCTGTGCAGAAGGCAACATGATTTGCAGTACTAAGATCCAATTTTCAAGATATCTCAAAAGTGAAGAATGAAGGTTCCCCCCCAAAAAAAAAAGCTGCCTAAGAAGACATCAAGAACTACCAACGAATATCCAAGGATATCTGTATCCATCTGTATAAAATCTTTATGAGTTGAAAATATGAGGACTCTTACAGATCTCTTCTTCAAAGCCACAAAAATCTCACAGAAAATGAAATCCCACTATTTTGTTGATTACTAAAAAAAAAAAAAAAAAAAAAAAAAATTGACTCCAGAAATCAAACTTCAAACACGTGTCTCCCTTTCAAATATATACATAAAATAGCTTGATTAGATATGACCAGAGATCGATTTGTTTAAAAAAAAATTCTTCAATTATAAATATGAAATAAGGCATAGAATACTCACCAAAAAAAAAGTGTTCATTATTACCATGCAAAATGTTCTGTGTAGAGTCTAAATAATAGAAGAACTCCCTATAGATGAAGAAGTTCTCCAGGTGACCCTGTTTGCAATTTACACTGGCAATAATCATATGAAACACCAGAATCCTATAGGGCCTCCTCAATAAGATCTATAACTACTCAAAAGAATTGAACCTAACAATTTATTCAGTGAGAAAAAAGTTAGCTCCTTAAGAGCAAGAATTTCTAAGAATTCTCTGCACCTTACTTCAGTGACTTAAAACACTGCACTTAGAAAATGTTTGTCAAGATGAAATAAAAAACATCTCTTCCCTGATAAACTTAGCAATGCTATGGATGGGCACCCCAATAAGCTGGTCCACAAGTGTGTATTTTGGATAATCTCAGGTAGGCAACAAACTTGGCCCAGAATTGAATCAATAGGAAAGTGATCCATATTGCATTTGGGGAAATGCACCATTTTCAAAATGCTCCCCAACACACAAAAATGTTATATATAACTGAGTCATGTAATACCATGATCTCCAAAGAATAAAACTGGTAGTTGGTGGGCTAAGTAGGACTGTAACATATTGTCATAAGAAAGGTTTGATGAAATGTACTAGTATTCACATGACTGAATAGGCCTAAAGAAAGGTCTTCAGAAAACTGGGTAGATCCTCTGAAGGATTAATAAGAGGAAGAGATAGGTGGCTTAAGATCTGTGCCAGTGGAGAAAGTACCAGCAATGATGAAATTACAGTTCCAACAAAATAAACAATTTTCATCCACTTTCTAAATTCCTGGGAGCTAGACAGTAAATGGAGGGAGAGAGAAAGGGAAGAAAAAAAGATTGATTCTAAGTGCCTCTTTGCTCTAGGCACTTTGCTAAAAAGCACTTTACAAATTATTGCACTTGATTGTCAAAACAACTCTAGGAGACAGGTATTATTATCCCCATTTTCAGTTGAGGAAACTGAGGCAGATAATGGTTAAGTGATTTGCCTGGGAGTCACACAGCTAGTATATGAGGCAGATTTGACTCAAGTCTATCTTATCTACCCCTTGCACCACAGTTCATCAATACCTCTTGATGAGAAGTTTCATTTGAGTGGTATAAGATCCTCAAATCCAAGATCCAGAAGTGAAATCATGTTCACTAAATCACATTCAGCAGAAAAATGTGTTCACTCATTTTAGAAAAGTATTTTGACAAAGATTAAAACAAAAAGATTTCGGCTAACCTGCAGCCAGCCAGAACAATGACCTATATCCCCCATTCCTTTAAGCATTCTGGCTGACTTAATCACCATCTCTCTGTAAATCTTGACCTAATGCACAGAATCACCCCATTTCCTCCCCAAGATTTAGTCTCCCACCAACTGCCTACTGAATGGTTCAAACTGGATATCCTAGAAGCATCTCAAACTCAATGTGTCTAAAGATGAATTCCTTCTCCTTCCCCCTAAACCTCCTCTCCTCCTAATTCCCCTATTTCTGGGGAAGGCTCCAGCCCCTTCTGGCCTTAGAGGCTCTCAAGCTCAGCATTCTCCTGGGCTTTTCACTCTCACTTCACAGGCTCAACCGACTATGAAATGGGGGTATCTCCACCTCCAGTGTCTCTTTCATATGGGCCCCTTTGCTCCCTTCACCCAGTTACCACCTAGGTACAGGACTTCACCTCTTGCCTAGATTACTGCAACCACCTCCCTTCCTGGAGTGTGGCCCCAGACTCCAGCTGTCCCATCACTGCTCCCTAAGTGCTTCTCCTTAAGCACAGGCCTGACCACATGATCGAGCTATCCAACCAGCTCCACTGCCTTTCTATTGCTGCTAACACAGAAGAAATTCCTCTCTTTAGCTCTGAAAGCCCTGAACAGCTTCCCTGTCCAATCTCACCAGACAGTGCTCTCCTCCCTCTCTGTTCCTCACCATCAGCTCTCCATCTCCAGTCTCTGTGCCTCTTCCCTGGTCACCCCCATGCCTGACCCAGGCTCCTTCTTTCCCTCTGCCTCACAGAGCTCACAGCACTCTCACAGAAAGGTCTACTCTCAGACATTCATCACCAACTCGCTGCAAATGATCCAGGGCCGGGCCCAGGCAGGCCCTTGACCACTGCTGGCCTCAGAGCACCCAAGTCCTTGCTCTCAGCCTTAGCACTCACCAACAGGGTCTCTGGCTCCACGGACGTCCCCTCATTCTGGGCTTCATCCTTGGCCTCTTTGGCTGCTTCCTCCTTGGCTGCCTCATCCTTGGCCGCTTCCTCCTTTTCCGTCTCTGGGGGGGGCACCTCTTTTTCAGGCAAGCTCAGCAGCATCTTATAGATTTTGTACCCAAAGTCTCGCTGAAGCATCTCCTGAAACAGTGCTGCCAACACCATTACCTGTTAATACAGAGTTAAGGGAACATGAACACCAAGTAGAAAAGGTTCCTTGACATCCCACCAGACCATCCTGCCCCAGACCTTCCACATCTACCTCAAATGAAATCTTGTCTCTTGGCCGACGATCCTCCACAATGGCGTGGAGGGAAAGGTTGGTACAGCCAGGCTGGGCTACTATGACAGGCTCGAGAGGAGGGGGAGGGGCCTCTGGGAGAGAAGGGTCCATTTCCTGCTGCAGGCTGAGTTCAGGGTTCTCTGTGTCTTGCTCAGAAGCCTCTGTTGTTGCAAGTTCAGATGAGTCTGTTTCCTCTACAGAAGCCTCAGCTTCCTAGGCAGCAAACAAAAAAAGTCATCACTTGTCAGTCCCAATGTTTGGTTTCCTTTCCCTCCCAGGGTTTAGACTTACCATTGGAGTCTCCTGGAGCGGGGCAGATGCTTCTGTCGCTTTCTGCTGGCACAGGGTCTCCCACTCCTCCAGGGAGGGCATCAGAGTCCAGATGTCTGGGAGATACACCACTACAGTTCGCTGCCGCCGAGGGGGTCCCAGCTGTATGTACTGGAACTCAGCAATGCGCCACCTGCTCCCAACAGAAGGGGGCATTGAGACACTGCCTTCTGATGAACCCTGAAGCCCAAAGCAACTCCCATATCTACCAAAGCTCCCTAAGCCAAAATACATGATTTCCAACTGATTGTTCCCTGCACCAAATGCACTAGAATTCCTATACAAAGAGCATATGGGTGAACACTGCTGTGAAATCAAGAGGGGTAACAGACAGGCACTAAACCACACACAGTCACCAACCCCACTTCTTTATGGTCAATACCTATCTGAAAGGCTGGTGTCAAAGGTGTGTTGTGTGATCACAAAACTTGCGAAGGGCTAACAAGTCTATATGGAACCTCAATCTGTTATCCTGGTTAAAACACAATCTTCCCACCAACTACATTAAATGTCCTCAAATAAAAACTGCAGAAAGGACACTTACCACTTTGTGCAATTGCTCAAATCAATGCCTGTCTGAGCTTGGGCACAGCGGATAGCAGTTCGGACCAATACCTGGGGATCAGTCTTTGGGTCAGAACCATCTAGAGAGGGTGACCACTCGCCCCCAATCATCACAGTCTCATCCTCCTTCTTCCTCAGCAAGAACTGTAAAAGAAAAATGTTTTTATGGCTTGATTAAATGGTTCCTCCCCCATTTCACTTGTCCCCTCAACTAACCTACATATAATATCAGCCAAGAAGAATTACATACAGTATAAAAAATGGGTCAAGACAAGGGTTCTAGTTGCCAGAAGTCATAATTGAATAATGTGGCAAATCTGTGAGCTTTTCAGCCTTTAGCTTTCTTATCTATGTAATCTCAAGGTCTTCCTCCTAACTTAATAGTACTGTATTTTTCAATTACATGTAAATATAGCTTTCAACATTTACTTTTATAAGATTTTGATTTCTACTTTTCTCCCTCCCTCCTTTTCCCCCTCTCCAAGATAGCAAGCAATCTGATATAGGTTATACATGTACAATCATATTTCCTATATATTTCTATACATGACAATGAGTATCATGCTGTGAATGAAGAATCAGAACAAAAGGGAAAAACCACAAAAGGGAAAGGAAAACCAAAAAAAAAAAAAAAAGTGAAAACAGTATGCTTCTTTCTGCATTCAAACTCCACTGTGATTTCTCTAGATGTGAGTAACATTTTCCATCAATTTCAGAATTGTCTTGATGTGTCACTGAGAAGAGCCAAGTCTATCAAAGTTGATCATCATACAATGTTGCTATTACTGTGCACAATGTTGTCCTGGTTCTGCTCACTTCACTCACCAGCAGTTCATTTATCTTTCCAGGTTTTTCTGAAATCTGCCTGCTCATAATTTCTTATAGTATTTCATTACATTCATATTACCACAATTTGTTCAGCCACAGGCATCTCCTTGATTTCTGATTATTTGCCACCACAAAGAGAACTACTATAAACATTTTTGCACATATGCATCCCTTTCTCTTTATGATCTCTTTGGAATATAGACCTAATAATGGTATTGCTGGATCAAAGTATATGTACAATTTGATAGCCTTTTGAGCATAGTTCCAAATTACTCTTCAGAATGGCTGAATCAGTTCACAACAATGCATTAGTGTTCCAATATTCCCATATCCTCTACAAAAATTATCAGTTTTCCTTTCATATTAAGACAACCTGATAGTTATGAGGAAGTACCTCAGAGTTTTTTCATTTGTATTTCTCTAATCAATAATGATTTAGGGCATTTTTTTTATTTGACTACAGATAGCTTTAATTTCTTCATCTGAAAACTGTGTTTATACTCTTTGACCATTTCTCAATAAAGAATGTCTTGTACTCATAAATTTGTCTCAGCTGTCTATATATTTTAGAAATGAGGCTTTTATCAGAAACACTGACTGTAAAAATGATTTCCCAGCTTTTTAATTCCCTTCTAATCTTGGTTACACTGGCTTTGTTTACCCAAAACCTTTTTAATTTAATGTAATTAAAATTATCCATTTTGCATTTCATAATGCAAATCTCCTGTTTGATCAAAAATTCTTCCATTCTCTACACATCTAAAAAGTAAATTTTTCCTTGCTCGACTAATTTGCTTACAGTATTGCCCTTTATGTCTAAATCACGAACCCATTTTGATCTTATCCTCTCTTAATTGATCTTATATCAAGGTTTCTTTTAACTCTAACATTCTTCAATGCAAGTCAAGCACAATTAAGTTCTTTGCTGCTAAGCAAGAAGCTGAAACAAGCTACACCCTCATGAAACCTATAGTCCTCTCCACCAGTTATCAGCACCACAGGAAAATAGGAAGTGCTTAATTAATGATTAACAGAATTACAATTCACTTAAGATTCTTGTAATAGGAAGTAGGCAAGGACATAGGAGAGAAGATTAGGGCAAACTCGCGGTAGGGGGAAATATAGTCAATCCCTTTGGTGGGAGGGGAACAGTAATCAATGAAAGGTCAGGGGAAAGAAAAGTATAAAATTTTGAGACCTTGCTTCAGATCCCAGAAACATTCCAACTCACCTTAATTTGCTTCAAAGGATGTTCTGGATTCTCCCTTGGCTCAGCCATATCTTCTGCAAACAGCAAGCAGCAACGATATAATTCTTCTAGTCCCGGAGAAGAAAGCAAAAGTACCTAAGCAGAGGCAGCAAAGAAAGAATAACAATCAAAAAGATACCATGGCTATTCTCCTAAACCATGAGAAAAGCAACAAGATGCTGCTAACTCACCTTAGCAGTGTAAGTCATGTCAGAATCAGGTGGAGTAGACTCAGAATTAGCACTTGGGCCTTGTTCTTTCTCAGATGATACCTGAATTCGGCTTGGATGGTGTAGAGAGAAGGGCTGGCTCAGAGGGAAGGCGGACAGCCAACTAAGATGCACAACTAAGAAATCTGGGGGTACTAAGAGACTACGGTAACGACGCTGGAGTTCCAAGAAGTCACAGGAAGGGCTACAGATCAAGAACCAAGAAAACGAAGTCATAGCCTATCCCTTACAACATCAAACTCTCCCACTCAACTTCCCCAAAAATTCCTTTCTACCTCACAGCTCTATATGCTCACCTGTCTATAGTATAGGGAGTAAGATGGACCCGATAAGGGGGTAATTCATGTCTTGGCTTCTTAGCACCCCAAGGCTCCCCACCTGCCCTCTGTTTGCGTTTCTTGGAGTCATAGTCATCACTGGAAATTGAAACATTATCATTAGAGTATTAAATGCCCATATGTATTAGGTTACCTTATTAAATGAGTTAAAGATAATCCCCATTTTCTAGTAACATACATTCTCAGGCAGTTCCAGACTACCCTTTTGGTACAAACATAACTAATTCTCAGTTATTCAGGAGTAAATTATTCATTCCAGAATAATTGAGAGACAGCTTTTTTTGTGCCAGACCTGTTTTCTCCTGCTTTCACTGAGCTTCAAAATCAGAGCTTCAACCATTTTGGATGTTACTTAATTAAAGACAAGAATACTTTCAGCTCTGTCTCTACAAGAATTTCAGTGTTTCTAAGACACACCTTTGAAATCATTTGAACAATGTGCACAGCTAGACCAGTAGTTTAAATATATTTTAGTATATATTTTAACTTTTTAGCTACATTGTAAAGTCTACTAAATGCCTGTGGTTTGAAATAATTCAAGACAGGTTTCTTCTACTATTCTGATCAGGACTTGGTGATAATTCATTATCAGTTTAAAAAAAAAAATCTCAATAACAGAAAACTGTCAGCAGAAATAAAACCAGCCTTAAAGCCTCATGAGGAATAATATTTTTAGTATTATTTAGTATCCAGTGGGATACCATGCTTGGGATCCTCCAAAAAGAAGCTGTCATCAAATCACAAAATTTCAGGGATGCAAGAGAATGAAGTCTAGTCTAACCTATATCCAAAAAAGTGGCCATCCATCATTTGCATGAAGAAGGGGAATCCACTACCTAGTGATACAGCTCACTTCACTTTTGGATATTTCTAAATATCAGTATTTCTTAACATCATGTTTAAGTTTGTCTCTTTGTGACTTCCACCTGTTACCAATAATCTGTTGTCTGGAGCCAAATAGAACATGTCTAATTATGTTCCATGTGAAAGTCTTTCAAATATTTGAAGCCTACCATAATGTCCCTGGACTCTTCCGTTCTCCAGGCTAAATATTCCCAGCTCCTTCAACTAATAGACACATCTCCATGTAACATGAATGCATAACATAGCATTCTGTCTATTTTGTCCACTATAGAAAACTCATTCCTGAGTTCAAATCCAGCCTCAGACACTTAGTAGTTGTGTGAACAAGTCACTTAATCTTGTTTGCCTCAGTTCATTTGTAAAATGAGCTAGAGAAGAAAATGGCAAACCACTCCAGAATCTTTGCCAAGAAAATGGGTCAGATATGTCTGAGAAATGAATGAAACCTGATATGAATTCAAGACTTCACCATTCTAGATGCCCTCCTCTGGGCACTCTCCGGTTTATTAATGTTCTTCCTAAACATGGAATCAGAAAAACATACCTTCCAGCAAAATTATTAATGTTACATCCCCTGAAAGCATTAATCTCCACCACTTCCTTTCCTATTCCACACATATTTTTCAACTAATAAAATGGTCATCCTCAATTATTTCATTCCACTCCAAATTAGATCACTATAAAGCTATGGCCAACATCATCATGAACCCCAAATGCAATGTCTGACATGCAAAGGAGATGTTACTAACTCCATAACTGACCTACATTTTGTAATCTAAAAACAAAAAGAGAAATACATATTTTTCACCTGACTTAGATGATGACTTTAAGGATACAATAATACATTTACTGCATAGAATATGAGAAGAGGAAGAACATCTGCAGCCATCATCCTAGTTTAATCCCTTCACTTTATAAATAAGTACACTGAAGGCCACAGAGTTAGGAGTAAAAGGTCTATTTGTGATCTGACCTTATATATTCCATCACCATGAGATGGAGAAAAATCAAAGAAAGCATAAATCAAAGCCTCTGAATGAACAACTCTCAGCATAAATTGAAGCCTCTTGATAAGCAACTCTTAAGGCTCTAAAATTATTTCTTTGTTGGGAATTCAAGAAAGATTTATTCCTAAATAAATATGAACTCTGCAGCCTGGCCTATTGCTAGTCATATAACTGTACAACTTTGCCCTAAGTTTTGCAGGGCTCCTTTTCAGAATTCTGAATGGCTTTCTTATTATTTATAATTTAGGATGACATTTTTATCCCTCATTTTTCATTTCAAAGAAGACCAAAGCTACACCCCTCCTCCCTTTCCCCATCCTCCCCCCTCCTCCCCAGTCTGTTTGTGATATGGAAGGCACAAAAGCTAATTTGATCTGAGGCTGCATTAACAGAGAAGCATGATGTCTCAAACAAAGGAGATTTTGTCCTACTGTTCTTTTCCCTAGTCAGACTACATCTGGCGTATTGTGTTCAGTTTGGGACACTATATTTTAAAAAGGCCACTGAGAGGATGGAGAATATCCAGGAGATTGAAAACAAGATGGTGAACGACTTCAAGATCATGCCATAATAGGGTTGAAGGAACAGGGAAAAAACTGCCGAAAAAGATTTAGGGAGATCATGATGATAGTTTTCAAGTATCTGAAAAGTCATCATGTGGAACAGGTATTATTATTCTTTTACTTGGTCCTCAAGGGCAAAAAAAAAAAAAAAAATTAGAAGTTTCAGAGAGATAAACTTTGGTGAGATGAAAAGGAAAACCTTTTTCAGTTAGAGCTGTCCAACAATGGAATGAATTGCCTTGAAAGGCAATGAGTATCCTATTACACCTTGTAACAGCTAGGTGTCTACTTGTCAGGGATATGAAAGAAATATTCTTACTCAGGTAGAAGTTGGATCAAAAGGCTTCTAAGATCCCTTCCACTTCTGAGACAATGATTCTAAGGTAAAAGTAAGTTAAGTCTCAGGGACTAAAGTAAAAACCTTTAGGTGGAAAAAATTGAGCAGAGGGAGAAAGAACTAATAACACTCTTGGCAGAGCACATTACTCATATATCATACAAAACATATTAAATATATCCCAAAGGTCCAATTCAACAACACCTGCTACACACTGAGCAACCTAAGACCTTTGTTTCCTTGATTTCAAGGCACTACATAAATCTAAACAATTTTTGTTATACATTTGTGAAAACGCAATTTAAACTTTTAAAAATGTAGATGGCAATGTCATTTTAATGAACACTGATTATTAATGTCCTTCCTAAATGCGGAATCAGAAAAACATACCTTCCAGCAAAATTGTTAATGGTACATCCCCTGAAAGCATTAATTTCCACACCTCCTTCCCTACCCCACACAAGTTTTTCAATGAATAAAATGTTTATCCTCCATTATTGCATTCCACTCCAAACTAGATTACTATAAAGCTATGGCCAACATCATCATGAACCCCAAATGCAATGTCTGACATGCAAAGGAGATATTACTAACTCCATAATTGACCTACATTTTGTAATCTAAAAACAGAAATACATATTTTTCACCTGACATATTATGACTTTAAGGATATAATAATAAATTTACTGCACAGTCTTATGATCATTTTAGTTGTATTAAAAAATGTATTATCTGAAATACTTTGAAAGACCAATTCACATCTTACACCTGCTTGCTAAAACAGTCATTTACATTTACATATCAATGTGAAAACATATAACTAGGCAAAGCAACCAGGGGCAGAGATAGTATCAATAAAGATAAAGAAGTACACAGATGACAATTTCCCTCATCCTATTTTCTTACCTTCGACCCTGATCCAGTCGGCTATGAGGACCCCGAGCAGGAAACCTGCTCAAATGGCTCAGATGCAAGGTAGGAGATGTTTGGAAGAGACTCAGTGCTAAGAAAAGAAAATATGTTATAACTCAAAGACTCAAGTAATGTTCCTGGCTATCTCCACTTCTCCATCTCTCAGATCCTATATCCGCAGTTCAAATTAGAATAGGAAGCCTGTTAGTTCAAATCATAACCATTATGTCTCACCCTCCTTATCAACCATACTCACGCTTCTGAGGGAAGAGCGGGGGAATCCGATGTGGCTGAAAGATCAGCTGGGGCTGGGCCCCCAGAATGCCTTGTTTCTGACCCAGTGCTGCCACATGTAGAAGAGGAGGTGCTGGGGACTTCAGCAGGGGCTGAGGAGTGAAAATCAAGAACTCAGAGGACTCTTAATGCTGAGCTCACACACCTTAAGGCAAAGCATCCCCTCCCAAGAAGGATGAGTTCTTCTTGGCTTTCAGGTCATATGGGTTCCCTTCCCCAATGCACATACTGACAAGGACTGAGTACCTGATTGGAGAGTGTCTGAACCTTGACAGCATTCCAGGGCACTGCCTGGCCAGGATTGTATGCAGCCTTTACCAGCACCTTCTCACCCAATTGGGGCAGCCTGCCCTTCACCACACTGCCAGCACAAAATCCAAGAGTGCCCATTGAGGAGAGGGGCCTGACCAGGTCCCCTGGTCACCTCAAAAAGACCACTCCCTTCCCTTCCCCAGAGACCTTCTGGTAAAGAAGGTCTTCCCCCCATATATTTCCTGCCTGTCAGCAACAAAATCCAATGGGGCCCAAAGTAAATAGCAACCTCAGAGACTTCTCCACCAAGATGATGATGAACCTTAACAACCCATTCAATTTTTTCAACCAAAGTATCCTCACTCTTGGGGAGACCATCAGAGTCTTCAGCCTACCTCAATTGAAAGAAGACTTCCTCATCAACTACCCCAAAGTAGTCATGCAAGCTGGTGACAATGCCAGTGAAGACACGTTGCTTCTCTCCTCCCTGCAGAATAAAAGGATAGTAATCAAAATAAGGAGGAAAATGGCTAGAAATTAATCTCTCATAATTCCATCATCAACACAAAAAAATCTACTTTCAAACTATCTTCTCATCTCTACCCAACACCCTCAACAGTCTGAATCATCAAGATACACAGTAAAAGGGAAAGATGAAAAAATACAGCTAAAGTCCCCTTTGCCAGAAAATCTCAATCTGTAGGAGACTAACGATTAAAAATAGAAGTAACCCAGTCATGGTTGAAAATCAGACTGGTTTCTGAGCCACCAACCTGTAGGGACTCTGGCTTCTTCTTGAATAGAGAAAAGCTAAATAATCCTCAGGCCCGAGGTACAGGATCCTAATCAAAGAGTTGGCTAGCCATTCCCCCGGAATGGGAAAACGTAGAAGAGAAGAATGACCTATTAAAACACACACACACACCCTCAATGGACAAAATATACCTGAATAAAGGCCTACCTGAAGGTGCCTGGCATTCTGAGACAACTCTGTGGCTACAGGAGGGGTGAGCAAACCAGGTGGTGGGCCCAGGAGAGATGTGGATGTGGAGCCTATGAGAATAAAAGCAAAAGCAGGGTTGGCATCTGTCCATTCCAGAACCCAGGATCAGGAAAAGGTTGTGTAAGGCATCTTGGTAAAGTGAAAGCACAATGGAGACAGGAGATCTGGGTGCAAATCCTTTGCAACCTTGAATAAGTCACATTTCTGAGATCCTGCTTCCTCATTCTAGTTCTGAATTGAGGCTCCCAGACCCCACAGCTTCCACTCTAGTAGATCCTGCAGCTCTCACTCTCAGGGTAGTTTCTGCACATTGCTCTTACGTCCGAAGGGGCGTCCCTATTAGAAACTACCACCCCCTCAGGGGCAGAGGGACAGAGGGACAGTGGGGTGGGGGGGTGCAAGGGCTTGCATCTATAACTACATATCTTTAATAATGCAGCACGAAAAGCATCATTCACTATTTGCTAGAGACATCTCAGCAAGGAAAAGTGGAGGGAGCGTAACCTCGGGGAGGACAATGCAGGAGGTTCCCAACAGAGAATCAGATGTGGGCAGAGAGCCTAACCTGAGAAGTTTCGTCCTCCTGGTAGGGGGTTGACCCGCTGGCGCTTGAACTGAGACATTGAGAATGCTGGTGTCTTTTACTGGGTCTTGGAAAAAACCTTTGACGAAAAAGCGAATGTTACCAACTTCATAAGGAAGCAAGAGATCAAATTCCCTGAGAAGGAGAAAGAGGAAGAAGGGCAGAGAGCGAGAGAAAGGCTGGGGGGGCAGGGAGGGAAGGGGAAAGGCTGCAACAGTGTGGCAAAGATATGAAGAGGGGATGCTGAGGGACCGAGGGTGAGGGGCTTGGGGATACGGACAATGTTCAAGGAGCGGTGGGGAGCGGGAGGGATAATGTAGGCGGTGGGGGAGGGGGGTGGAATATAGGGGTAGGATGACGGAGGGAGGGAAGTGGTGTTGAAGAGAAGAGAGAGATGAAAGGGGTGTCTGGGGACGAGGGTGGAGGCTGGTGCTGCCGGGCTGCCCCGCTCCCGGAAGCCCTCTCCCCGCGCAGACGGACCGCAGCCCCGGACTCTAGCTTTCCCGCCTCCGCTAGCCCCGGCCGAGGCAGCCCGGAGCCGCCGGGGGGAGGGGCAGAGGGCAAAGGAAAGGAGGGGCGCGGCTTCCACTTCCCCCCCTCCCCGGGGCCCGAGCCCGTTACCACGGAAACCGGGGGGGGGGGGGGAGTTTACGAGCCGAGGCTCGGGTCCAGGAAGCCCAGTACAGTAGCCCGCGACCCCTCGCCACGGGCGGACGGCGGGGAAGAGAAGGGCCCTGAACCCACCTGTGGGCCCGGGGTCGCGACACCGGGGGACAAAGGCACCCGGAACCACCGCCGCCGCCGCCGCCACCGCCGCCGGAAGCGCTTCGCCGGAAGCGCGACCGCAGCTCCGAAGCCGCTTCCCAGCCGGATATCGTCCTCTTAGCCCGCCCCTAGCCTTCTACAGCCTAGAAACGGAAGTGCGTCTCCCCCTTCTAGGATCGGCGCGGGTGCCTTGTCTTGGTGCTCACAGTATATGTGTCCGGCAACTACTCGAGTTCCTACACAAAAGAGCCACCCCCCCCCAACCAAGTCCACCATTTCCCCCTAACATCCCAGAAGACGCCTCAGAGAGTCCTACTGGCGCCTGTACGCTTTTCCAGAGTTATACACCCCAAAGCCTCCCAAAGTCAACTTCGGGGTGTCCTCAACCAAAGTTACTGTAACTCCAGTAGCTGTTACCCATGATCCCTTACAATTAACAAACACCACACTCAATCCCTGGAGCAGTGAGCATTGTTATGCCCATCCCCCCAGATGCGAAACTGCAGGGGGAGGGGGAGGAAGAGGGAATGGGGGAAAGGAAGGGGAGAGAAGTGTCCCACGCCTAGAAGTGTCCCACACTTAGGTCTTCACAGTCCCAAGTTCAAAAGCCTTTTCCTAATATGTGCTGCCTCACACCAAAGCCTCTGCCCTCCCTTCAACCACGGTCCTGTCCTTCACCAACCCCTTCCCAGCACACACAGCTGTCTGGCCTTCACCTTGCAAACCATAACACACTTCAAAACACATGGAAACGTGGCTAGGCATCTTCCACCCCAGGCAGTCCCCTCACCTTCCCCCTCCCAGGCGCATCTGACACACCTCTCCCTTTATTACCTTTACAAATCTGGGAAATCATCCAGTTCCATCCCCCTCTTGTTAAAGAAAAAGAAAATGAGGCCCAGAGAGATCTTGTCCAAGAGATTTGTCCAAGATCTAAATGATAGTTAAGTGAATCTGCAACTGTCCCATACTGCTTCTCTCCACTGGGCCTTTCTGTCCATGTTCCCTCCCCATTCTTGGAAGTATCTTTAACTAGCCTGGGATCCCAGGACAGAGTCCCCACCTCGAGGTGGCAGGCTGAGCCTGATTGGGACGGCTCAAAGGGAGAACTGAATGAGTGTGGGTTGAGTTGAATTGTGCGCAGGTCTCCCTTTCTTCTCCCACCTCCAAAACCGTCTAGCCAATCCCCACAGGAGGTCAGGGACTGATATAGCAGCCAGCTCACACAGACACTCATGTATATAAACATGTCTACATATAATTACATATAAATATACATCTGCAACAGGAAGCACCAAGCCTATGGGGTCACAGCATCACACATGCTTCACACAAAGGCACAACAAATAAGTTAGTTCGCATTGTACAATCCTAGGGATTTCTGACAACGGGACAAAAGCTAGGAGAGTAAATACTTTGGCAGGGGACACTTCAGTCCACAGAACCCCACCTCCACCGAAGTCCTCCTCCAGCCCTTCATCCTGACCTTGATTCTTGAAGACCGGAAGTAGAGCCCAAGATCTGGTCAGTCTTACCAAGCTAGTCAGGCTTCAAGGACAGGCCTAAGGATGGAATGAGTGTCTCTTGTCCAAGGCCAAAGAGATTCATCACAAAAGCAATGAAATTTTCCCACTGCAGCAACTCAAGGAAGAGGATATACCAAGTTACAGAAGGGTTTCGATCGGTGGGAAATTGATGGAATGAAACATGGCTTCCTGAAGTGTCCAGAAGCTCCATATTCTAGCGACCTTGAAAGGGAGAGATCCAGCTCTCAGCACACGAAGCCCACTTGAAGCTGCTGATCATGGTAAGGATCAGAGAAAAGCCCAGGTGAAGGCTGCTGCATCGAAGGGATGCTGCCCCACCTACGATGTGCCAGAGAGAGAGAAGAAGACTTTGTCGGGGAGGACGGCTCAGCAAACTGAGAAGTTCTTGGCTCCGTGTTTCTTTGCCACCAAACTTGGCAAAAAGGTCCTCCGTGGCAGGTAATGCAGGGGAAGTTCCTTTGAATCTCTTCTGTAAAGAAAGGAGATGAAAGGGGTATAAAGAATGAAAGGACAAAAGGAATTGGCTTGTCCAAGGAGCATTTGTTCAGCATGTCACGTAAGCAATGAAGAAAAGGAATTTTTTAACATCTTCATTTTCTTCTTACCCCTGTGCCCAATCCTTACCCTTACTGTCAAAAAAAAAAAGAAAGAAAAAGAAAAGAAAGAAAGAAACTGAGAACACGAACTGATAAATCAAGGATCATTTTGAATGACATGTACGAGGCACTGTGTGTGCCAAGCACTTTTGACAATTACTATCTCATCTGAGCCTTACAGCAACTCTGGGAGGTAGATACTATTATGATCCCCAAACCGAGTTTTAAGGATTTGTCTAGGATCATATAGCTTGTAACTTCTGGGGCTGGATTTGAATTCAGGTCTTCCTGATTCCAGACCCAGAGCCCTTAACTACTGCATCACCTTGCTGCCCCATCAGTATCATTATTATTCTCACTTTCCTCATCTTATTTTCAAAGGAATTTAGGCAGCCTAAGGATAGGTTGCTATCTTACTATCATTATTTTTAATATTCAAACTGTTGTCATCACAAGTCAGCTAGATGGCACAGCAAATGGAGTGCCATCTTGTGTGTCTTAGCTTCCTCATCAGTAAAATGAAGTGGACAAGGAAAGGGCAAACTACTCCATTATCTTTGCCAAGAAAACCCCAAATGGGGTCATAAAAAGTCAAACATGACTACACTCATTGAACAACAACCATAAATTGTCACCATCAGTATCATCATTAATATTCTCTGACCCTGTTCTTCATCTGTAAGACATACTACTAATAATAATAACTCACATTTCATCTTTACTAGAGCCTAATATTATTGTCATTTTATACATTAGCAAAAAAGGCTCACAGAGTCATCTAGAGTCGCACAGCTAGTGAGATATGTGAGCCAGGAGTCAAGCTCTAGTCATCCTAATACCAAGACAGTGCTCAAAATCCAAAGCTGGGCTTCCTTCAGACAATCTGCAAGCCCCTTCTGGCTGCAATATGCTCAGGAAAGAGGAGCAATCAGCTGTAGACTCCAGATCTCTTCCCTTTCCACTCTCCTTTCTAACCCCATTTGATCTCCATTGTCCCTGATTCCTGGCCCCCCCTCAAGATTTACCTGGGAGGGGTAGCTAGATGGTGTGATGGAGTCAGGAGGACCTGAGTTCAAATCTGGTCTTAGACATTTAACACTTACTAGCTATATAAGTCTGGGCAAGTCATTTAACCCTAAGTGTGTTTAAAAAAAAAAAAAAAAAAAAAAACTTACCTGGGGACCCAGGGGTCTTGAGCAAGGGAAGATTCAGAAGCACGAGGGTTCCTCCATTTCATCCTGTTGAGTAAAGCTTTGACTTTGTCCCAATGGGAGAGAGTATTCTAAGGAGGAGAAAAGGTGAGTCATCAAGACCCAGTCAATTACTAAGATGAAGATGACCCTCACCATAGCCAATGAGGACCCACCCTCCTCAAATCTAGACCTGTGTCAACATTCTATCTCCTCACAAGTCCTTTGCCCTATAGGACCTTTCATTTCTGATGCTCCTATTCCAAGGGGTTGCTAATATTGACCTTTCTGCTCCCATGCCCTCCGGTCCCCATTAGTTTGCTCCTAGCATTATGGAGCACCTACCCTGTGCCCTCGGTAGGATGGTACTGTGTGGACAGTCCCCTCTGGTCCCTCTAACAAATTTGGTGCACTCACACTCTGCACCTCTGACCATCGAGGCAGAGCTGACTCTTCCACTGTGAAGAAAGGGGCTTGGGTTAACATGGGCAGGGAAGAGGAAGCCACTGGATTAATTAATGTACCTGAGGGTAGGGTTATGGGTATTTGAAGCAAAAAGCCTTCTGTGGAGAAGAAGAACAGCAAATGAAGTTTCAAGGAACCAGGAATTTAAAAATGTTTGGCATGTCGCCATTTACCTGTCTTCTCTACAAGACTCTGAAATTCCTGAGACCCCAACACAGAAAAGGATCGAGGATGAAAAGGAGCAAGGACTGAGCTCTCATTCATCTCTTCCATGCCCTGCACCAGGGAGAGACAGATCTGTGACCTTTTCAACAAAGAGGTTCAATCCCACAGTGCAGAACCAGACAACTCCCTGCCTTCCCATCCAACTAATAGTTGACATTAACTCACATGGCTGGCTTAGCAACCCTCTCAGGTAAGTATAAGCGATATGATTATCCCCATTTTACAGGAAAGATAACAGAGGCTCAGAAAAATTTAGTAACTTGGACAACAGTAAATAGAGCATCAGCCTTGAAGTCCAGAGGACTTGGCCACAGATACTTAACATTTACTAGCTGCCTGACCCTGGGCAAGTCACTTAACCCCAATTGCTTCATCAAAAAAAAAAAAAAAAAAAAAAAAAAAAAAAAGAGAATTTAAAAAAGACAATTTCCCATCCTTGAAAAAATGAAATAGTTCATAGTTATACAGCTGTGATTTTATGATCCAAGTCTTTATGAATCCAAAGCCAACTACACCTAGCTACTTTATATATCCTTATATTTTTCTGAGAGAGAGAGAGAGAGAAGTGAAGCAGTAGCAGGATTAAAACTCGTGACTACCCTGACATGCTTCTCTCCAGCCCTGACATGTACCCTGCCACACCAGGCCCCAGGGTCCTCACTCACAGTTGGCATCTGCTGGTACTGCTCTTGGAGCTGCAGATGAAGCTGTTGGAGCGCCGCCATTCGCTCCAGCATCAAGCACAGGTGCTCCAAGTATCTCAATCCCTGCCCTGGGAGGCAAGCCCAGGCATCAGACTCAGAGCCCACCACCTATAGGGCACAGCAGGGTACGGTTAGATCTGCTTTCTTCTCCTTGGGCCCCCAGAAAGTCCCAGCTTCAGGGAAGAGAGAATGGGGAGGGGAAAGCCAAGCCTTGAATGAAAGACCCCTGCCAAACAGCATTCCCCACTCCCCCCCAGGCCAATATCAGGATGAACCTGTGCCCCTGCCCACCCACTCTTTGGGGAGGTTGCAAACAACCCCAGCTACCTGTCGAGTCATGAAGCTATGCCAACACCTACTAATTAGATCAGGAATTGCCTGAGAGCAGGTTCCACCCCAAGAGAGTTTCAGGGAGAAGGAGCGGGGAGTCAAGCAGGCTATAGGGAGAGGGGGTCTCCCCCATATCCTCAGTTGGCATCTGACACCTCCCCCTTCTGGTCTGATAACCAGCACTCACCAGAGATTCTGCTGGGCAGGACGGTGAGCCAACCTCTGCCTCAGGGCTGCCCTGCACTCCAGCTATTTCTGGGGACACATCAGGTCCCTGCTCGATCTTGGGTACTATAGCAGATGAAGATCGAGGCCGGCAGGACCTCGCCACCACTTGCTCTAGTTTTTGACTGGCCATGAGCCGGTCTAGGTCTGGAAGGGATTCCATGGCGGCAGGGGCCAACTTGGGCCTCCCACCCAGCTCCAAGCTTGAAGAGTCCAAGGCAAAGTCAGGGGGCATGATGGGAGGACTTTCTTCTCCCCCCATTTCCACCCCAGAATCCCTTGAAGCCTGTTCCCTGGAGTCTCTCCTGGTGTAATCACCATCCTGGGGATCAATGGAGGATACCCTGGGCATGTCATGAACACGAAGATAGATGCTCTTAACACCAAGCACCACACAGCCACCCAGGAGCTCTTCACAACCACCATCTGCCAAGGAAAGCCAGCATCAGAGACCATACCCGCTGCCACCCCCGAGGTTCCTGGACCAAACAACATTCCCATGGGAAGGTGTGTCCCCAGAGGAGTGGGTGAGGGGAGGAGACTGCTTAAGGTGATACTAGGGTAGAACTCAGGTGAGATCACAGCATCTGGGAACTGGAAGAGACTTAAGAGGTCACAAAGTCAAAATGATATATGAACATGCAGTAACTCTGGACCATGTACTGTTGTACAGGTAATAAAGGAGAGTTCACTACCTTTCCTTTCATTACTCCCTCTCCCTCTGTCTCTCTCTCTTTCCCTCCCTCCCCAGGAAAGGGAAATGCTAATAGCTGAGCAGATCAGGATTTTAGCTAAGTGCTTTTATCCAGAGGGATGAAAAGGGAAGAAAAAGAGAGTGTAAAATTCAGTTTCCCTCAGCAGAAGGAGAAAACTCCCCTGGCCCCTGTAGTCAAAGCTTTAAATCACAAGTTCTTAACCTGGGGTCCATCAGATCTTAAAGTTCATTTCATGAACTTGGATAGCCTTATCATAATCAGCTAGAAAGCCCTTTAACCACATTCTCACCAGGCTTGTACAATGAGAAGAAGCCAGCCAGCACCCTGAGGTCTCCAGGTGCTGATTTTAGGATCCCAGATCTCCTCACTTCTTTTGCTGACAGTCTAAGGCACGGGATCTCAAATTTCTCTTTCTCTGGACCATTTTGTAGGACAATATATCCTTTTAGTACCTAAACTGCCTATCCAGTGCCAATCATCCAAGCAAATGGGAAAATTATAATTTTCTAATAGATACCACTGCTTTTTTCTTTAATTACCCTTTTTTTCCCCAGATCTATGACTGATAGTCACAGAAAACTGCCTGGGGGCAGTTAACAGGACTTCCAGCTCCAAAGTTGGTCCTCTATCCACTTCAACATGCTTTGCTCTCTCTCTCTTTAAATTAAATACCAGAAGGCGTGGATAGAATACCAGTCCTGAGCGCAGGAAGACCTGAGTTCAAATACAACCTCAGACATTTACTAGCTGTGTGATGTCTGAACATGTCACCTAACTCTACCTCTTAAAAAAAAAATTAAATACCAATGGTAAATTAATCCAAACTTTAATACTGCAAAGATTTATTTATTCCCTTGAATGATCACAGATGGAAACCCCTTTCTATGTAGGATTGTAAGTGTTACTGAGGCCAAAGAATTTGATCACTTGGCTTCACTGGTCCCCAGGTAACAGAATTCCTAGTTCAAGAGGCACCCCCATACTAAGATCAAGTAGCAGAATATAAGAATAATAAATAGCATTTATAAGAGCTGGAAAAGGAAATGGCAAACCACTCCAGCAAAGATACTTTGCTAAGAAAATCCCTAGTGGGCTTTTGAAGGGTCATACAGAACTGAACAAGAAGCACTTTATCATTTTATCCCCTGGAGTGTGTGTGTGTAGGTATTATCCACATTTTACAGATCAAATTGGGTCACATAGCTAAGTTGTTTTAAGACACAACTTGAACTCAGCTCTTCCTAACTTCAGCTCCATACACTGTGATGCCGAATTACCTATAGTACGCTGTATACTATATCACACATATAGCATATGCTTATTGTAGCATCACAGATTTGGAGCAGATTTTAGAGGTCATATAGTGAACTTCCTCATTTTACAGATGAGAAAACTGAAGCTTAGAATCACCAAATGATTTGTCTAAGGTCACAAAGGTAGGAAGGGGCAGAGCTGAAGTTTGAACTTGGGACCTGTGACTAAGTCTAAGCCCTACGGCACCATACTAGAACCAGGAAAGGTCCGAAATAAATTCATGCAGCCCAGAAACCTAACTGTAGACAAAATCCCATTACAAATATTACATTTGGGTAAAACCAAACCATAAATCATCGGCCATTCCCTTCTCCCCAACTCAATCCCCATATGTATACTGCACATTATCCTGGAAGCCCTCTTCTAAAATACGAGGTCAAGATTTCCTTCTTCCCTGAGACCTCGGAATGCTTGATCGATTCTGAGGCGGGGAGGAAACATGGGAGGGTTTTCTCACCCAAGTTGGAAGGTCTGGGCTGCCTGGATGAAAAAAAAAAGGGCGCAGCAAAAGATGCTTACACCCCAAGCTGTGTGTGTGGGGGGGTGTTACTAGAGAAGGTAACGAATTCTCCAACAAACTAGCAAGTGCCATTCTGAAAGAGAGCTATTAAAACAAGAGAAAAACCCTGGAGTTTCCACTCAGTCCACAGGGTCCCAAGGCCAAGGGCGAGAGCCCTGGGGGAGGGAAGTGTGAAGTAGTGAGGAACTACAATAAAGCAAAAAACCCCAGCCCCACACCGAAGGGGGGAGGGGGAGAGGAAAGACAAGAGGAAGTGTTAATCAACAGCTGGCTCAGTTGTTTTTCTAATTAATGAAAATTTAAGGTAAGGTCTGGTGAAATTGGGTTGGGAAATGTTAGCTTGGGGCAAATAAACCAGCGTGTCTCTAGTAGGGATGTAGGGGAAAGGAGAACGAGGAGGGAGGTCCCTAGCTCCATAAATCCAGTTAAATCTAATCTGTAATCTGAAATCAGGGTCCACAACACGAGGAGAGTCCCAAAGTCAGGAGGTTCTGGGGCACAGCACAGGGCTCCATAGGAATGCGTCCTGGGCGGAGGAGGGAAGCGCGTAACCAGAGCCCGGGGAAGGGCGCAAGGTCCCAGACGTGCTGCGGGAGAAAGCCCCATCCCGAGGGAAGAGAGGAGTGGACTGATGGGATCGCCTAACGTTAAATCGGGAGGTTGAGGGGACCGCCCCCGCCCCCCCCAGCCCAGGGGTGCCCCAAGGGTACCCCAAGAGCGCTCCGGCGCGCTGACTTCTGGGGAGAATCTCAGCGCCGCCTAGGACTCCCGGCCCAGGGGCAGCGGCAATTTAGTGACTCACCCTGGCGGCCCAGAGGCTGGAGGGTAAAGACCCGCCGCCTCCCCAGCATGGCCCGGCTCCGAGGGTCGGAAGGCGCAGCTGCAGCCCTGAAGGAGGATCGAGTAGCCAGCCCCAGACGGGAGCCCCCACTCCCCTCCCAGTCCGGCAACCCGGACAGGGCGCGGCCTTGGGACACTCCTAGCCTAAGAGGGCTGGGGGAGGGGGAGAGGGGAGAAGGTAGGAAGGAGTAGGAAGAGGAGGCCAGGACCGGGGGAAGGAGGGCGAGGCGAATGCATTTCACTGGTGTGGGACTGCTGAGGTCCCCTCTGGCTTAAAGGGAGAACTAGAGACAGGTGGGGGAAATGTGAGCCCGAGGCAACTGGGGGAGGAGGGGTGCCTGTGTATGAATGAACCCGAAGAGGGGAGAGTGGGAGAGGGGCAGGTGGACTCGGGATTAAACCCTCCAGTTCTCTCCTCCAGCCTTTTTGCCTGTTCCTGACCGGGAAAGGAGATTCGGAGGAGCAGACAGCTTGGTTTCCTACTCCCTCAGCCACCCAAAGAGCTAAGCACCCTTACAAAGATGAAATCGGGACTGAAATTGGGACTAGGAAACCAGACCCTAAGTGGGGATTGGGAGTGGGAGGGGGTCTGATGTGCCGCGGATACCGGCGAGGAGAGCCTTCTAATCTCGATTCTCTATCCACTATCCTCTCCTGGACCTCAGCATCGTCAGCTGTAAAACAAAAATGTGGGTTGTACGGTCCACCTCTAGATTCTACTGTTCCACGTTCAGTATACCCGAGGAGAGCGATGATCAACTTAAAGAGAAGGAAGCCTTTAAGGTTTGCAAGTCACTTTATATCATTTTATCCCTGGAAGTTGTGCTATTGTAATCCACTTTACAGATGAGCAAACTGAAGCAGATAGAGATGTAAAGGACCTACTCAGAGTCACCCAGCTAGGGTTATCCCAGGGTTCTTTGTTGTTTATCCTTTGTTTTTGAAGAGTTCCAAGACATCAGGAAGGTGATGCTATGGCATGCCAGTGAACTGGATTTTAGTGAGAGAGGACTCTGCAAGGTCACCTCCCTTACTTTTCCTTCCAGAGTCATCTGAGTCGGGGCAAAATAGAGATCAAGATGACTGAAGATGGCCCTGAATGAAACAGGAGACTTTGACCTTTTTAAACTAAGGTCTTCAACAGGTCTCAGTTTGACTCAGGCCACACCAGTTCAGTAATCAAGATGAAAATAGCAATTGAACAAAGAATCTCCTCTTTCACCTAGTTCAAAAAAATCTAAATAAATAATGAATGAATCTGGGAAGGGACAACCATCAGGATTTCTGGTCACAGCAGAAATGATTGCTATTTACATTCAATCTGAGTCAATCAGAACCCAAACAATGACCAAATGGGGTTTGGACTATGACCTCTTGGTGACCAATGAGAATCAGACTGCTTTTGGTTTAAGGCCTGGTCCTTAAGAAAGAAATCTAGCCAGTGAACTCCAAGATATCTTGGAAGGGTTTAGAGGTGCAAAAAAGAAAAAAGTGATGCTTTTAAGAGCATTTATAGGTAAGGATATGATATCCTATGTGGACTGAAGGAAGGGAGGGAGGGGAGAAAGAGGGAAGGAGTGAGAGAAAGAGGGAAGAAGGAAGGAAGAAGGAAGTCTTCCAATTGTATAATTCCAGGCCAACTTTATTCACATGTCCTTCGTTTTCGAAGAGGCCGGAGGTGATACCTCCATCATCATTCAAGTGAACTGGATTTGAGTGAGGAAGGGCTGTGCAAAGTCACCTGCCTCACTTTCCCCACCGAAATCATCTGGGTCCAGTGGCAAGATAAGATCAAGATGACTGGATTTAGTCCTGGATGGATGAAATGGGTATAGAGGAAAGGTTACCTCCAGGAGATAAGAGTGTGATAATACATATTTCTCTCCAGTTCCAGCACTGGGCTTTGCACCAAGTAGGCACTTACTAAATGACCTAAATAAATGTCTTAATGCCATTCTTCAGAGTCAGAAGACCTGCTAGTCTGGGATCTACCCAGGCTTGGAATGGCCAAACACTTCCTTATCCATAAAATAGAGATAACAATAACAGGCGCCCCTACTCCCTTAGAGGAATGTAGTGAGGATCAATTGAGATTGAAAGACATATGCAAAGCATTACTCTTATTCTTAGGCTGAGTCAAAATTCAACTCCATCCCCTCTCCCCAGGGATGAAATAAATAGGCCCTACTGGGGAGAGAGAAGAAAGATCATTTCCAGACACAGCTGGTGTTGATCCATTCTAAAGCAAGAAGGGCTAAAGGGGGGGGGAGGGGAGCAGAACCCCAAGCTGTAGCTATAAATTAGCAAGAAGCTTCAGAGATGCCCCCAAGTCCCCCTTTTACTCCCTCTCCATCCTGTTCCACTTAGATTCCAAGGATTCCCTTTCCCATTCCAAGAAGCAGCTTGTTGGAGGGGATGAGGAAGAGAAGATACCCAAGAACAGAGTTCATTCAGTCCTCTCTCCAGAAAGGGAGAGAAGTAAAGAAAATCTCTCAGAAGTAGATAAGGAAGAGAATGGGTCTTTAAGATGCCTGCCCAGAATCTGGGGAATGTGAGGATAGATTCCTAGAGGGGCCCAGCTGTCTCTGTGGTGACTACAGGTCAGGAATGTGGCCTGCCGAGAACAGGAAGCTCAAGGCCTTCGGGAATGCAGTCTCAGGCACAGACTTTGTGTGTGTCTCAGACTGGCTTCCTCTAACCTGCCCAACCCCCTCCCTAACTTCCCCAGAAGTTAAAAAAAAAAAAAAAAAAGACCAGATTCCCTCACCCTCAGTACAAACCATGAGTTCTGAGCAAGCTAAGGAAAAAGAGACATCTTTGGGACCCTTGGGAGTCAGCTTAGTGACCTTGCCCCTTAATTTACTTCCGTTTTCCAAACCAGACCACAAACCCCTAGCCCTTACTTACCATCTTAACCTCAGAATGCCTTCCAAAAATGCCCATATCAAAAACTTTAAAGTATACCCATACTTCTTTGCTGCTTAAAGGTCAATCCCCTGCACATTCCAGAGACAGCTAGATTTCCCCACACTTTTCATTACATCTTATCCAGCCATCCCCTATTAATCAGGACCAAATCTCGTTCCTGCTCAGAAAACAGTAACAAAACCCATATTCTTTTGCTGATGGAAAAGGCATGACTGTTGACTGCCCTATGGCTCCATTCACATGTCATGAGAATCTCTACTCCAAAAATCTCTTATGTAACTACTGATCTAAAATGCCAGTTCCTTTTGGATAAATTAGGAAGCTCAAGGCAGCTAAGAGGTCCAAAGTGGATAGAGTGTCTGGCCTGGAGTCAGGAAGGCTCATCTTGAGATCAAATGCATCTTCAGATACTTACTAGCTATGTGATCCTGGTCAAGTCACTTAACTTTGTCTCAGTTTCCTCACCTGTAAAATGAGCTGGAGAAGGAAATGGTAAACCACTCCAATATCTCTGCCAAGAAAACTTCAAATGGAATCATGAAGAGTTGGGCTCAACTGGAGAAAAACAAAGTATAATGCAAAAGTAGGAAGTGGTCAAGTTATAAAGAGCCCTAAATGTCAGGTGACATTATATTTGACCTTATGGGTAACAGGGAGCTACTGAAATATATTGCATGGGGAGGTGACATAGGAAGATCCATTTGATAGCTGAATGGAGGATGGACTGGGGAAAAGACTTGTGAGGTGATAAGAACATGTACTAGAGTGGGGACAGTGTCAGAGTAGAGAAGGGGGTATATGAGAGGACTGAGACTTGTCTAGGATCATACAGCTAGCAAATGTCTGAGACAGGATTTGAATTCAGGAAGATAAATGTTCCTGACTCCAGGACCAGGGCTATGTGCACTATGGCACTACCTAGATGCCCAAATAATTTATGACACAGTAATTCTGGTCTTGCTGTTTCCGGTTACTCGGTTTCCCTACTCCCAACTTCCATTGGCTGCTCTGAGGCTTGGTATGCTCTTCCTCCTTACCTCCACCTCCTAGCTTCCTTTAATTCCTTCACAACTCAGCTCAAGTCTCACCTTCTGCAAGAGACCTGTCCCAATGTCCCTTACTGCTGGTGCCTTCCCTCTGAGATTACCTGCCACTTACATCATAAACATCTTGTCTGTACACTTAACTGCATGTTGACTCCCTTGTTAGAACATAAAACTCCTCAAATCTAAGTCTACTATATCTACAATGTTGCTCCTGATCTATCAACTTTGTAACTGCCAAAAACCAAAATAAAGTTAGTGTGGCATTAAAAAAAAAAAAAAAAGAAGAAGAACATAAGCTCCTTGTGGGCAGGGACCACGGGTTTGCCTTTGTATTTTCATCATTTTGAGAGTGCCTAGCACTTTTATTGCTATTGTTGTTCAGTGGTTTTCAGTACCATTGGACTCTCTGTGACCCCATTCACAGCTTTCTTGGCAAAGATACTGTGGTAGTTTGCCATTTCCTTAGGGCTTAATAAATGCTTGTTGACATGTGAAGACATGTATAAATTACTGCAACTCAGGAACAGGAGCACAGTCTACAATGACTTTTGGAGGGTGTAGGGAGGTGTCCAGCCCAGTCAAAGTTTGACTTTAGCTGAGACTTGAAGGAAACCAGAGGGGCCAGGGAGGCCAAGATGAGGAGGCACAAGATTCTAGGCGTGGGAAACAGCTTGGGAAGATGTCAGGAATAGAAAATACATCACACCCAGGGTCACAAGTGGAATCTGAACCTTGGGCCACCAACTCCACAGG
The DNA here is from genome assembly GCA_023553655.1 of Myrmecobius fasciatus. Classification (NCBI taxonomy): domain Eukaryota; kingdom Metazoa; phylum Chordata; class Mammalia; order Dasyuromorphia; family Myrmecobiidae; genus Myrmecobius; species Myrmecobius fasciatus. The sequence goes on from JAJPUD010003948.1 coordinate 93,274, forward strand.
ACAGTGTTTGAAATTGTTAGTAATACATATAAGCATTATACACATATACATGAATAAAAGATTATAGATATATAAATACATGTAGGAGAGGCAGTACTGCTAATAGAGGTAATAGGGAGCTCCTGGATTTAGGAAGACGAATTCAAGTTTCTACTCTCATGGTGCATGTTGGCTGTGTGACCCTGAGTAAGTCACTCACTGGGTATATATCTGTGTGTGTGTGTGTGCGCACATCCATATCCATTTTTTTCCATGACCCCATTTGAGTTTTCTTATCAAAGATACAGAAGTGTTTTACCATTTCCTTCTCCAATTTTAATATTTATTAAAAGATGTATCAAAATATATGCTATACACTGGGCAAAAAAGAAAAATGAAACCATTCTTGCTCTCAAAGAGCTTAAATTCCAGCTGAGGAAACGGCCTATAGGAGGTGGAGTGTCCCAAAAGTCTTAGTCTAGTTTTAAGGCTTTTTAGGAATCCCTGTATAAGTATAAACAATATATACATATATATATATATATATAAAGTGAATATGAGGTAATTTCAGGGCACAGGCCCTAGCAGCTACAGAGAATCAAGAAAATCATTATGTAAAAGGATGGTACTTGAGCTGAATTTTAAAGGAAGAATTCTAAGATTTAGAAGGGAGGAAGGAATATATTTAGGAATGGAAGATACAGCTTATGTAAAGCCAGAGGCAAGAATTTGAATGTACCTTTGAGACTTGAGGAAAGTCCCTGGCACCTTGAGTGTTCCATTGGAACCTCCAGTACAGATCTTATGGAAAAACATAGAAGAGAACTCATAGGATGGACAGATACAATTAAGTGGTAATCTATATCATTAGAGGGATTGTCCACATTAGTGAGGTCACCATTAGTGAGGTCACAGGTTATCTGTATAGAATATACATCTTATATTGTTCCCTATTTCATTATCTTTTCTCCTCAAAAAGCTTTTAAGCTCCATAAGGAAAGAGATCCTATCATATATACTGCTGTATTGCCAAAAAAGCATAGACCAAGTTGATCAATAAATGCATAGTGAATTGTCCAATCTTTTTAAGAGAAAATTTGGAAGAGGACCTCCTTTTTCAGAAAAGGATAATTTGTTCAATCTCATTCATTGAAATCATTATTTCTTTTTATTTGTTTATAACAATTTCTTTTTTTCCATTTTATTTTTTTTATTTTTTTTTAATTTTATTTGCATAACATGTGTGGGTAATTCTTCAACATTAACCCTTACATAGCTTTCTGTTACAAAATTTTTCCCCCAACTCCCCACCCCTCCCCTAGGTGGCAGGATATCCACTACATGTTAATTATGTTAAAATATTGGCAAATCGAATATATGTATACATATTTCCAAACTTATCATTGTTGTGCAAGAAAAATCTTATCTACACAAAAGATATATCAGATAAAGGAAACACAATGTAAGCAAACATCAATCAAGGAGTATGAGAATGTTATGCTGTGGTCCACATTTCACATCCCTCTCTCTGGGTGTATATGGCTTTCTTCAGTGAACAATTGGAGGTGGTCTGAAACATTTCATTGTTGAAGAGAGCCATGCCCATCAGAATTGATCGTCATATAGTACTGCTGTTGCCGTGTATAATGATCTCTTGGTTCTGTTCATTTCACTCAGCATCAGTTCATGCAAGTTTCTCCAGGCCTCTCTGAAATCGTCCTGCTGGTCATTTCTTACAGAACAATAATATTCCATAATATTCATATACCATAATTTATTCAGCCATTCTCCAATTGAAGGGCATCCATTCAATTTCCAGTTTCTAGCCACTACAAAAAGAGCTGCCACAAACATTCTTGCACATGTGGGGCCCTTTCCTTCCTTTATGATTTCTTTGGGATATAAGCCCAATAGAAATGCTGCTGGGTCAAAGGGTATGCACAGTTTGATAATTTTTTGAGCATAGCTCCAAATTGCTCTCCAGAATGGCTGTATCCGTTCACAGCTCCACCAACAATGCATCAGTGTCCCAGCCCTCCCACATCCCCTCCAACATTCATCATTAACTTTTCCTGTCATTTTAGCCAATCTGACAGGTGTGTAGTGGTACCTCAGGGTTGTCTTGATTTGCATTTCTCTGATCAATAGTGATTTGGAGCACCTTTTCATATGACTAAATAGTTTTAATTTCATCCTCTGAAAATTGTCTGTTCATGTCCTTTGACCATTTATTGATTAGAGAATGGCTTGAATTCTTATAAATATGAGACAATTCTCTATATATTTTAGAGATGAGACCTTTATCAGAACCCTTAAATGTAAAGATGATTTCCCAATTTATTGCTTCCCTCCTAATCTTGTCTGCATTGGTTTTGTTTGTACAAAAACTTTTTAACTTAATATAGTCAAAGTTATCTATCTGGTTTTCAATTAAGAGTTCCAGTTCTTCTTTGGACATAAATTTATTCCATCTCCATAGGTCTGAGAGGTAAACTATATTACGTTCCTCTAATTTACTTATAGTATCACTCTTTATATCCAGATCATGAACCCATTTAGATCTTATCTTGGTATGTGGTGTTAGATGTGGGTCAAGCCCTAATTTCTTCCACACTAGTGAAATCATTATTTCATCAGCTTAGTGGCTCTACTGATTCACCACCTGGCCTCTATCCTTAAATACAAATATACATACAAATATATCCTTAATGGTATATTTTTATAACTTCTCCAATTTCTGCATGATGTTTAGATGGAATAAATGGGTTTACTCACTATTCACTATTTGGAATGGTCTTTTGCATAATCAGCATTTGATTAAAAACTATTGGTATAAATTTGAGGTTAAACCTCCACTTTTGAGCAACCAGGGACTTTTGTTTTGAAACCATTATACTTTTAGACTAGCCCCACTTGAAGCAAATAGATTTTTCCCTAATCTAATACCCTCATGGAGAATAGAACACCCAATCACAGTATTCCTTAGAGAAATCAGTCCCCTTTGGAAAAGGATGGACAGATTCTAAATATCTATTCATATGCTAAATTTCAGCTACAATTCATGTAGACACATATATCTTATGCACACAATGTTATATAACATATAGAGGAATCTCATTATCCTTTGTCAGATGGCCAAGTCTAAAATATGTCCCTATTTTTTGGTTTCTATTTTTTTTTAAATAATTTCTTTAGTATCAGAAACTCTTCGTAAGAAAAACTTCCTCTACCAGCTCAGCTCTGCCATTTACTTATTGTGTTAAAGAGCTGCCTGGAATTCAGAAAAACCAAATGATTATATAGTCATTAAGATTTGAACCTTATGGAAGTCTTATGCCTCCCAAGGCCAGCTCTCTTATCAGGATATTTAACTGCCTCATTTCTTCTGATTTGAGGAGCTGGACTACTTTTCTCAGTTATTTTCCAACCAAATCCCTGAGACCTTCACTCTTGGACACCTCCAGTTATTTGGAAATTTTTCCTTAAACCAAACCAAGATATATGAATGTAATGAAATATTGTTTTATAAGAAATAATGAGCAAGCTGATTTCAAAAAAAACCTTGGGAAATATTATATGAACTGATGCTGAGTGAAGTGAGCCAAGTCAAGAGAAAACTGTACACAGTAACAACAAGATTATGTGATGATCAACTATGATAGCCTTAGTTTTTCTCAGCAATTTGGTGATTCAAGGTAATTCCAATAGACTTGGAATGGAAAATGCCATTTACATTTAGAGAGAGAACTATGGAGACAGAATGCAGATTGAAATATACTAATTTCACCTTTTTTGTTTGTTTACTTTTTCTCTTGATTTTTTGCCTTTTGTTCTGATTTTTGTTTCACAAGGTGAATATTGTGGAAGTGTTTAAAATGGTTGCACATTTATAACCTATATCAGATTGTTTCCTGTTTTAAGGTGGGGGGAAGTAAGAGGAGGGAGCAAAAATATAGAACACAAAGCCTTACAAAATTTAATGTTGAAAACTATCTTTACATCTAATTGTAAAAATAAAATACTATTGGGAAGGAAAAAAATCAGACCAAGATCTACCTCTCTGCAGCTTCTACCACTGTTCCCAGTTAAATCCTATGAAACAAAGCTGAACGTGTCTAATCATATCCCTCTTCCATATGATAATCCTTCAGAAATTTGAGTTGGTGGCTTGATACCTCAGTAGAATGGAATTCCAAAGACCTGTGTACAAATCCAACCTCAGAAAATTCCTACCTATGTGATCCTAAATAGCTCACTGTCTCAGTTTCCTTATCTGTAAAATAGGGATGTTAATATGTAACTCCCAAAGTTACTGTGAGAATAAACTAAAGAATAAATGTATTTGCAAAACACTATATAAATGCTAGGTATTATGAATATAAGATATTTTCTCTCTAAATACCTAGATCTTTTAACAGATCCTTATATGGCAAAGTTTATAATCCCTTCATCATCCTAATCACCCTGCTCTGAATTTACTCCAGTTTGTCAACATTCTTTCTAAAATCTGGCACTTGCTCCCCCAGTTCACAGGAGCATAGATTTAATAATAGCAGCTTTAATAATAATTATAACTCTTAAAGATTTGCAAAGCTCTTTACAAAAATTATCTCATTTTCATCTATTATAATCCCCATTTTACAGCTAAGTAAACTGAAGCAAACAGAGATTAAGTGACTTGCCCTGGTCACAAAGAGCTAGTGTTTGAGGCTCCACTTGAACTCAGTTCCTATGCCTGACTCCTGGACCAATGCTTTATCCACTGTGCTGGCTCTAGCAGGAAGGATGGATATCGATGTAAGTTTAAAGGCAAACTCTGAAAGATTTGTTGTTTTCATATTTTTTAATAAATTCCAACAAGTGCATTCTATTAGGATCTGTCTCCTTCTGCTAAATTTGGAGGGCAGAAAAAAAATCCAATTTAATTGTTCACCAGTTCGGATCTGAATAATCATCATTGTATTATCTGATTGCAGCATCTTTCTTCACATCCATAATGAAGTCATTACTCTCCAGAAGCCATGGAAACCCTTTGCTTTGAATTTGAGACTGTGGGTTTTGTAAAGTGTAAGGCCAACATATCAGAACAATCTTCCTTGTTCTCATTTATAGCCCACCCCTCCTCTTAGACTGGCTCTGCTTGGCCTCCCGGAGGTAAGTCTTAGGAGCAATTGGTGCCATTTGGAGATGAAGTCTACAGGAAAGCTTCCTAACAATTAGAACTATCCAGAAAGTAGCCTGGCCTGTTTCAGATGGCAATTAGTCCTACAATACCAGAGGTCTTTAATCTGAGATATCCTAGAGGGAAATCCTGTCCAAGTATAGAATGGACTCTTCAGTTCATCAATAAACATTTATTAAGCACCTACTATATACCAACCATTAGATACTTTTTGGTGATCCATTCCCATGGTAAGGGCCAGAATCATGAATAAGATCCAATACCATGTGTGGGTGAGAGGTCTTGGGTACACTTCCAAGAGGTTTTTCATTGGGTACAATTTAAAGGTAGGCGTCTTCTAATGATAAGAATGTGCCTCATTCAACTGCAGCAGGATTTAAGGCAGATCCCAGTTGGGAAGGGATGGAGCTGGATGGAGAATTTTACCAAAGGACAGATTCTCATACATTTCTACCTAATGAGATAGTGGAAGCTAAATTTGAGCCTAATTTAGTAATGCCAGATTTCAAGATCCATGTCTTCCCAGAACAAATGATTTCTGTAACCTCTTTGGCTTGAGAGCTTTCTCACCACTTGGTTAAAGGTTATCCAAGCCAGATGACTCAGGGCCCTCTCCGGCTCTCTGTTAGAATATAAGCTCTCTGAAGGCAAGAGCTGTTTCATTATATCTTTGAATCTCTAGCACCTAGCACTGGAATCACATAATTCATTGTGTCTGACTCCCTGTGACTCCATTGGGGGTTTCCTTGGCAAAGACAATGGAATGGCTTGTCATTTTCTTCTGTAGTTCTTTTTACAGGTGAGGAAACTGAGGCAAAAGAGTTAAATGACTTGCCTAGGATGACACAGTGTATGTCTGAGGTTTGATTTGAACTCAAGAAGAATAAATCTTGGGGTAGCTAGTTGGTGCAGTGGGTAGAGCACCAGCCCTGAAGTCAGGAGGACCTGAGCTCAAATCTGGCCTCAGACATTTAACAAGTCCCAACTGTGTGATCTTGGGCAAGCCACTTAACCCCAATTGCCTCAGCAAAAAAAAAAAAAAAAATCTTTTTGATTCCAAGCCAGTACTCTTTCCACTATGCCATCTAGCTTCTCCTATAAACGCTGGGGAAGACAGTAAGAGAGAAGAGGACAATTATCTAATTATCATTAAAGAATGAATGAATAAAAAAGCATGCACTATGCACTTGTTAAGTGATGAGTACTGAGATAAAGCTTTACTAGCTTTACAATTCTATGAGAAGTTCTTGGGATGAGGAAAGGAAAAGGGAGGAGGAAAACAAAAAGATTACTTGAGTATGGGTATTAGTCAAAGAGCTGGGTTCAAATCCCAGCTTTTCTACTTAATGTTTGTACTGTCTTGGACAAGACATTTCCCTTTTCCTGCCTTAGTTTCTTTGTTTGCAAAATGAAAGAGCTAGCATCAGTTAGGGAATAGCTGAATAAGTTATGGTATATGAATATAATGGAATATTGTTATTCTATAAGAAATGACAAGCAGGCTTATTTCAGAAAAGCCTGGAAAGACCTACATGAACTGATGCTGAGTGAAGTGAGCAGATCCAAGACAACACTGTACACAATAACAGCAAGATTATGTGATGATCAATTATGATAGACTTAGTTGTTCTCAGCAATCGTGATCTATTGAGTCCAATAGACTTATGATGGAAAATGTCATCTGCACCCAAATTATAGAGACTGAACATGTATTGAAATATACTATTTTCACCTTTTTCTGTTGTTTATTTTCTTTTTTATTTCTCATGTTTTTTTTTCCTTTTTATTTTGGTTTTTCTTGTATAACATGACAAATATGGAAATGTTTAAAAGAATTATACATGTATAACCTATATCAGATTGCTTGCTGTCTTGGGGAGGGGAAGGTAAAGGAAGGAAAATGGAACACAAAATCTTATAAAATTGAATGTTGAAAACTATCTTTTATTTGGAAAAATAAAATACTATTGAAATCAAGAAAAAAGAAAATAAGAGGGCTAGATTGAATGAGCTCTGAAGTCACCTCTTCAAGCCCCAGGTAAAAAAGAGCCCTCCATTCTCTGTTCCTCATACACTTTGCCAGTAACTCTCCTTTTAGAGGACCTTACTTTTCCTTCTATCACAGCTCTTATCATGTGTCCTTCCCCTATATGAATCTGCAAGATTCTTTGAGGATAGGGTTTTGTTGTATTTCCATGATACCTGCCAAAGCAGGCTATGAGGGCCTGGCTTCCAAGATCTCCATCATTCACCTTCTTTAGACCTCAACAAACATCTTCACCTGTGAAATGAGGGATTTAAGCTGGATGGCCTCTTAGGTCCTGCCTGTCCCTAAACCAGTAATTGTGATTTTGAGGCCAGAGGCTTTAAATATCGGAATAAGACTATAGGCAATGGAGAGACAAGAGGCAAGAGACTAGGACTTCTGTCCTTCCTCTGATAACTACTAGCTGTGAAACCATGGAAAAATCATTTAACCTCCCTTGGTTATCCCTAACGGATAATAAGTCGTCTGTTAAATAAGAATAGTACCTACCTCCCAAGGATGTAATAGAAGGATTTTGTAATCTGTGAAGCAATATAAAAGCACCAGCAGTTATTATTATGCACTTGTTCAATGATTAGACAGACTTTTTCTTCTTTCCCACCATATACTAATCTGCCACCAGGTGGGGGTAAGTAAGCATTTCTGAAACCTTGAGGCCTAGCTTCTTAAACTGTGGTTCTTGATCCCATAGCAGGTCTCCTAACTGAATGTGAGGGTTGCAAAATTATGATTTATTATCAGTAAATATTTGACTTCTATACCTATTTTATAAACCCATATGCCTGGAGTTACGTAAAAATATCTTGGGTTGCTGAGTTGGAGACTGAATGTAAATCAATACATACTATGTTTTTTTTCCCCTTTTTCTCCTGTTTTTTTTTTTTCTCATGGTTTTTCCCTTTTGTTCTGATTCTCTTCCTACACGATTCATAAAGAAATGTGTATTTTTTAAATGAATGTACATGTGTGACCAGAAAAAAATAAAACAATAAAGTTTAAAATAAAAAATTTAAATAAGAAGTTAAAAAGGAGAAGGGGTTTTGATGGGAAAAGTTAAAGCCCTGATCTAGATCAACCCTTCATTTTACAAATAAGGAAACTGAGGTCCAAGGAAATTAAGTGATTTGTCCTTAGATCATACTGGTAAGAAGTCCCAGAAACCAGCTTTGAAGCAGGTTACAGATCAAAATTCAACCAATGAAATCACAATACTTTTATATAAAGGTAAAGCTTAAGTCATGAGCATACACTTCAACAAATAACAAGAAAATTCCCCACAGAGTTGCCAACAGTCCTCCATGCAGGCAACCTGGGAAAAACTATGCTAGCCAGAAAGGGGACAAGGGCTCTGGCCCTGCTAGTCCTGGCTGAACCCCTAGGGTTTCTTCTAGCCCTAGTCCTTGAGCCCTAACCAGGAATCATTTAGTCTGGAACAATAGTTGGATGGGAGAAGCTTGGGCCTAATAGATAACCTAAATCCATGTTGTAGCTACCATCCCTTGACCCCTATCAGCAGATAGAGGAGGAGAAAATAGGGCCCTATAGAGACCCAGTGGTGATGAGAGCTTAGGAAGGAAGGAAATCCTGGAAAGAGCACCACATCCCCCTCCCCATGCCAGTTACCTCTCAGCCATCCCAATCACCTGGAAGGTTTGTGCTGTTACATAATCAGGGCAGGGCTGCCTGCTTCTGCTCCCAAGCCCCACATCCTGTTTTAAGGTCACAGTGAGACCCTGAGAGTCCACTCAGCAGAATCTGAGTCCAGAGGGTGAACCTACAGTTCTAGTTGCATGCACTAGAACCCATATCTGACTTCCACTTTTCCTTCATCTCTGTGGGATCCTGAGCAAATTACAGAATCTCTCTGGCCCTCAATTTCCTCCTTTGGACCCCCCCCCAAAAAATGGAAAATGACAAACTTTGGGAAAGGTAACAGGAGGCACATTGAAGCACTGTTGGTAGAGCTAGGAACTGGTCCAGTTGTTCTGAAAACTAATTTGGAACTGTGCCCTCAAGTCACTAAATTGTACATATCCTTTGACTCAGCAAGACCACTGCTAGGCCACTACTCCAAAATGATGAAAGGGGATGTACAAAATATTATGCATAAAATACATATGTACAAAAATATGTAGTGCATACAAAAATATTTATATTAGCTTTTTTTTGAGATGGCAAAGTACTAGAAGCTAAGAGGTGGTATGCAAATTGGGGGATAGTTATGTTTTATGAATGGAACAGGATACAATTGCTATAAGAAAGGATGAAAGGATGAAAGGAACAGTTTTAGAAAAACTTGTATCAACTGATGCAAAGTGAAGCAAGCCAGACAAGGCCAGAAGAATGATTTGTTCTAAAATAAAGATGTAAAAAATGAAAAATTTTGAGTCTTGAGGACTCTGACCAATAAAATGACCAAACAAGAATCCAGAAGACCAATGAATGCCATCTTCACTCTTAACAGAGCCGACAGGCTAAATATGTAGAATGAGAGACATATTTTTGGACCTAGCCAAATGCCACTGTTTTGCTTGATTATGCATATTTGTTACAAGGAGGTTGTTATTCATTCTTTTTCAATGGGAGGGAGAAAACATAAATGATTGTTAATTGAAAAAAGATTTAATTAAATTCCTTCCTTAAAAAAAAAAAGAGTGGGTGAATCCAAGTATTTCTGAAGTCTAGATCTCTTTCAGTTCTAAATCTATGATCATATGTATTGTCCATCTAGATTATACCTTTGAGTAAATAATGAATAGGTCAAAGAAGTTATTATTAGCGTTAATAGAATCACAAAGCAGACCAGTCTTGGCCCTAAATCTGGGCCAACCTAAGCTTTTTTTTATGTTTAAATATTGGGGTTGGGGTTACTCTCTGAAAAGAGCCCTATCCTGCTACCTGAAGATTCAAGGTGGGCCTCATTTTCAAGGTGCTTAACTCCAGCTAGCTTAAGTCAGGGCCAGAGTAGTTATTGGCATGGGTACTTTGGTCACTACAGCATATGATATAGTGTTTCTAATGGAGTAAATCTGAGACTGGTCCAGTCTAGTCAAGTGGACCAGACTTGAGTCTGGACACAAGTGGACACTTGCTACCACTTGTGTAAGAAGTAGAATGCGACACAATTCCAAGCAAATAGCACATACCAGAGCTTAGAAGTTTCACCACAGCTCTACTTCTGTATAGAAATAAAATGGGGTAACTGGAGAAAAATAAAAGATAAAACACTAAATAATGGAGGGGAAAAAATAAAACGTGGAAGTTTTATCTGTTTTGTTTTTTTTTAATAAATTTTATTAAAAAAATTTTTTTAATAAATTTTGAAAAATCCAATCATTTATACTTCCTTCAGTTTATACAGCTCCAAATCAGCTTCACTGAATTTTCTCTCACATACACACAGTGTGTGTTACATGTTAAGCTTATATGTGCTAAATCTTTTTTGTGCATATTATATGTTAAAGCTTATATCTATAGCATACATATGTTAAACTTGTAAATCAATGAGCCAAGACTAGCAGTCTCAGTTTATCTTTCACTTAAAAGTTTGTATGTTGTTTCAGTCCTATTCAGCTCTTGTGGATCCCATTTGGGATCTTCTTGACAAAGATACTGGAATGATTTGTCATTTCTTTCTTTAGCTCATTTTACAGATGAGAAGCTGAGGCAAATAGTCACATCTGAACTCACAAAAATGAGTTTTCCTGATTCCAAGCCCAGGGCTCTATCCACTGTGCCGCTTAGCTGCCCATTGACTTAAAAGTACTAAGTTACTAAAGTCCAAATCAATGAACGGAGAGACAGAGATATAGATAATGTACAGGTGTGCATACATACTCACACACAGACAACCGCCTAGCCAGTCTTCACTACAGTTTACAAGACTGCAGGCAGGGCACTTTAAGCCAAATTGAAACCATATGGCAGAGTGGCAAAAACACCTGATGTGGAGTCAGAAGATAGGGGGTTCAATTCCAGGTCTTCCACCTGAGCCTCGCTCCCATTTGTAAAATAATAGTAAGCCTGCACTACTAATCTTACAAGAAGTTGTAAACTTCAAAGTATTAAGTGAAGATGTGTTCTTTTTAAGACTATTAATGATCATTGATGCATACCCTGAACCTGGTTCACCAAATGCAAAACTAGAGCCAGCCTATTTGTCTGCAGACTCTCCAACTTCCCCCACCCCACTCCCAATGCTCTCCTCTCCACAAGTCACCCAGCACCTGCTCTAGTTCAGAAGGAAACCTGTTTGTACTAAGGAACATGGCATACCCTCTCCATGTAGTTTTGAAGCCTGGAATCAGACAGAGAGGGAGGGAAGAGGGCCAAGAGGGAGATGCAGTTATCATCTACTTTATTTATACATGTATATATAAGATATATATATATATTCATATCTTTACACACAATGGCTTTCCAAGCAAATTATTTTTGCCTTGCCCCGTAACCGACTCAGCCCTCACCATATGTATGACCAAGAGCTCAGCATCTGGTACACAGCCCACTCACCCTGTGGCATGGACCCACCTTGTCAAGGAAAACGACCTTTTATATCTCTAAATGGGGATTAAGAACTTGCCCTTACTGCCTACACCTGGCAGAAAAGAAAAATAGTCCCGTCCTTGAAATGGTCCCCAAACAACCCCCAAGAGCTCCCAGGATCCCACTACCCACCACCTCCTCTTCCATATAAGCTTCCCATTGGCAAAGACCCTCAGCAGAGTTCCTCAGATGAAAGGTCTGGGAGTAGGGGAGAGGAAAGAGAGATCCAGGAGGGCCCTTCAGGAGTGGGAGCTGAGGGGATGGAGGGCTGAGTAGCGCTGCCGGGCATGTTTCTCACAAAACAACTCATCACCCACCCAGAAGTGGCCCCGCATCTTCAGATTTAGCCCACAGTCCAAACAGGTATAGCAGCCAGGGTGTCGATACCGCCCATCCTGTATCCGTACAGCCTGGTTCCTGCAGGGGGAGGGAGGAAGTGTTACTAATCAGTAACACCAACAAGGTAGGAGGCAGTAAACCAGATGAGGTGATGTTCTAGAAACCTAGTCTTTTAGGGACCAATCTAGCAATAAGATGGGGAAGAAGGGGAGCAAAAAAAAAAAATTTACAGAGCCAAAGCCTGGAGTCCTGGTTCCTTTATAGCAGTAGTACCAACTGGGAAACCCATATCTACTGACAGATCTCAAAATTGATCATTGCTTCCCTCTCCAAAACTTTCTAGCGCTCACAATGGAGGACAATGGACAATATTACCGTGGTCCACTCAGGAGCACAAACCCTGCCCCCAAAACACAAACATACACCCTGGCACACACCCACATACCCCCTAGTGATCTTGAGACTTCAGAGAAATGAGTCTTCCTCCCCAAAAGGGTTAAGCAGAGCTTGAAGTAGAGACTTTGATGGTTCTCCTGCTTATTGAATCCACTTTCTACCCCATTTGAGAAGATAAAGGAAGACAGAGAACACAATAGAAAGGAATAGCTGTGAGAAGTATTCTGAGGAAGGAGAGGAAGAATTCATAAATAAAGACCATTGAAGAAAAAAAAAAAGCTCTATGGATTTACACTATTCAAATTATGTTAACACCTATTATTCCCTCAGTTTGCCTATTAAAACCAACATGGCCTCAAATCGATGTACGCAGGCTTCTTGTATTTCCATCCCCAAATACTACTGTCCAACTAAAATGGATTTCTTGCTGTCACTCACACATGATACTCCATCTCTCATCTCTGCGGTTTTGTAGTCCCTTATGTCTATAAAGCATTCACTCTTAGAGGCAATTCCTCGTTTCCTTGGAAACTCAGCTCAAGTGCCATCTCCTTACACAAAAAGCTTTCCTGATTCTCCCAGAGCCCTCCACACACCAACCCAGCATCATCCACTCAGCCCCTAAAGTGCAAGTCTGACCACGTCACAGCCTTCCTGTTATTATCTCCAGGACTCAAAGCTCTTCCAAATCTGGTCCCTTTCTACTTTCCATTCTTCTTGACTCCCTCCACAGACCCTTAGGTCCAATGACCCTGACCTCCTCCACCTCTCAACTCCATGGCTTTGTATTAATGCTTCATGCCTGGAATTGGTCTCCTTCCTCATGGCCATTTCTTAGAATTCCTGGCTTCCTTCCAGAATTGGCTCAATGCCACCTTCTTTGGGAGGCCTGAGTTTCCCCAGCTGCAGCCACTAAGGTTACCATTTACTATTTGCATCTTGTATGTATTCACTTAAGTATCTATTTATTATCTCCCTGTTAGACTGTGTATTCCTGGAGATTATGAGCTAAAATTATTCCCTTCTTTGGTTCCCAAGGCTTGACACTCTAGTATATGCTTGCTGATTGATTCATCTACCCCTCTGAAGGAGATGGAGAAAAGGAGGAAGGAAAGGAGAAGATAAGTAATAAAGATGTTCCCTCAGAATGAAAATTTTTAGGGCTAAAACTTGGTGTCCCAAAACAAGTAGGACTTTCTTCCAGCTTTGACCACATCTCAAGTTCCAAGACAGGGGACATCAGTGCCAGTTTTTAAGAGGCTCAAGTGGCACCCTGACTCTCAGAGATGAGTGTCTGCCCTATCCCAGGACCACCATCCAGTTCCCCCACCTCCACTTTCCCAGCAGTCACACTCACGTGATGTTGGTGTTGCATTTCTCACAGATGTGAAGTCTGGGTGGTGTGGTCTGGGCAGTACCAGCTGGCCGGGAAGCCAATGGACTCAGTGAGCTGGGCACGTAAGCAGAAGTGCCATCTACAGACGACAAACAGAGTGCCACCGTTGCCTTCTGCACCAGAGAATTTCCCTTTGCTGTCCCCTCTCCCAAAGGTCATTTAGTTGAACATTAAATCGTACATGTGTACTGCCTTAGGTTAATTGCTTCACATAGCTTCCTAAATGTCTCTACTTGGCATTCGAGGGCCTCTACAATTCCACCACAATCTACATTTCCAGGCATATCTCCTACTGTCCTTACCCTCCATTCTGAGCAGACCCCACCAACTTCCTGTTCCCTGAATTTGCTTTTTGCATCCCTCCTTCTTGCCTTTAGCTCTTGACATGATTTCCAGCTGGATGCCTTCTCCTCCAGTACTACCTCTTCCATGAATCTCTCCCTAATCTCCTTGGCCCAAAGCAAACTCCTCTGCCTTTGACATCTTATAACTGTCTGGAGCCCTCACTTGGCACATAACATGTAGAATTAATTTGGGGGAGAATGAGGGAGCTACTCACTCTATCTTGCAAACAAGATTTCAAATTACAGAGGTGTAGACATGGGGATATCCACTGGAGCTGTGATTATATTGTTAGAGGATGCTCTTTGAGACTTGCCCAAGACCATACAATCAGTTATAGGAAATTAGATAGTTCAGTGGTTAGAGTTCTGGATCTGAAGCCAGGAAGAACTAAGTTCAAATCCAGTCTCAGACACTTACTAGCAGTGTGATCCTGAGCAAGTCACTTAACCCCTGCTATCTCAGTTCTCTCATTTATAAAATGGGGATAATTATAGCACCTACCTCTCAAAGTTGTTGTGAGCATTAGATGAGATATTAATTGTAAGGCACTGACAGATAGTAACTTACTATATAAATGATAGCTATTATTAGCTGTTAAGCTAATGTTAAAGCAGGAAAGGTAGATTTAAGAATCATTAGCATAGCAACATGATATATGTGGAACTATGTTTCGAAGAATTGCACATGTTTAATCTATACTGGATTACTTGCTGTCTAGAGAGAAGGAAGGTGGGGAGAGATGGAGAAAAATTTGGAACAAAGTTTTGCAAGAATGTTTAAAACTATCTTCATGAAGAAAGAATCATTAGCATAGAGATCATAATTAAATCCTTGGAAGCTGATTAGATCATCAAGTATAGTACAGAGGAAAGAAAAGAAAAGGGCCCAGGACTGTACATTATGGGATAGCTAGAGGGTATGACCTGGATGAAGATTCAGAAGAGGAGACAGAGAAGGATAGTCTTGTTAGGTAGAAGGAGAACCAGGAGACAGTGATGTCCTGAAAACCTAGAGAGAAGGGAACATCAAAGGGAAAAGGGTGATTGCTAATGTGAAGAGCTTCAGAGAAGAGGAGAATGAGGATTGAGAAAAAGGCCATTAAGAGATCATTAGTAACTTTGAAGAGAGCAGTTTCAGCAGAATGATGAGATTAGAAGTTGGGTTGTAAAGGGTTAAGCAGAGTGAAAGGAAGTGAAGGCACCTATAGTAGATGGCCATGAAAAGAAACAGGACAATCATTAAAAGGATCAAATGAGGAGGTTTTGAGGGAGACATGGACGTGTTTACAGACAACGGGGAAGCAGCCAGGAGACAGGGATTGAAGACAAGAGAGTGAGGATGACAGAGGGGACAATGTTGGAGGAGATGGGATTACTTGTACAGATAGAGGCTAGCCTTGATAAAGGCTGAGGTAGGCAGAAGGCACAGGAGTGATGAGCTGGAAAGAACAGGGACTTCATGGCAAATGGCTTCAAGTTTTTCTCAATTGAGAAGTCGAGAGGAATTGGGAGCCATGGTGGGCTTGAGACAAGATGAAAAGATTGAGAAATAAGATAGGTGAGTTGTGGAAGTAGTGAAGGCCCAGTGAAGGAAATTTGTAATGAATCCAATCAGAACAATCGCATGATTCTCTCCACTTTCATTAAGTAGCACGTGTGGAGGGATGAAGGAAGCAGATGGCAGAGTGATAGAAGGCTGAGGCTTTGCAGAATGAAATCATTATATTATCATATTATAAGGGTAGACTCAAAGGAAGAGAACAGCATTGAGCTGAACTGATTCAAGGGGTCAGGATGGAGAAAAGAGCAGAGGGCAGGATCTGTAGCCTGGGGGAGAACTGAGTGCTCCAGGATTGTGTACAAAGACTTGACAAAGGAAGGCAGAGGGAAAGTCACAGATTCAGGTGAGGGCATTTCTCAGTTCTTCAATATGGAGATGGTACATTTGTGGGTTGTTTTCCTTTCTTCTCAGAGAGGACCAATGGTATCAGGAAGGTGATAGCTTGACTCGAAATGAATTGGATTTAAGTGAGGCAGGGCTGTGCAAAGTCACCAGGAGCTCTCTTCCCTCTGGAGCCTCCTGGGTCCGGTTTGTGGGTAATGGCAAAATCAAAGGTATGATTATCTCTGTGTATGGTTGAGTTGGGCTGGAGGTGGAGGTCATGGGAAGTGAGTAGGTTGAGGAACTGAGCTGTTAGGGTGGTTGAGAGTCAGTATGTACACTGAGGTCCCCTGGTAGGAGGGCAAGAGCTGGGGAGAGAAAAACCGAACCTGATACCAAACTCATCTAGGAAGGAAAAGGAGCGATCTGGATGTTGGGAGGCAAGGAGCGCCGGGGTTTGGATTGATACCTCTCTGTATTCCCTTTGACTCCTGCCCCATGGCTAGCAGACAGGGCCCTGTGCACCTCTGGCACCAGAGAATCCCCCTCCCCAGACCCATGCCTAGTGAGGCCCTTACCTCTCTCCTCCGCCTCCAGTGCCTCCTGCAGCATCCTGAAGGAACTGGACTGTCTAGGGGCGGTCCGAGCCTCGAGATTCTCCTGCAACATCTTGAAGACCTCAGAATCTTCTTCTAGATAAGGCCCTCCCCCTTCAAAGTCCACACTGCGGAGAATTAACAGAATCAGAGGAGGGCTTACGTCAAGAAGTGATGGAGACAGGGAGGATGAAAAGGATGGGGGGTCAAGGGGCCTAACGGCTGGCACGGTGGCTGGGGCCATCAAAGGCTCACCACCCGCCATGGAGGAGAGCTGCTTACAGGAAACTGTCTGGCCCGCCCCCCTCCCCTCAACCCCCCCCCCCCAGGATCCCGAGACTCCCCTCCCTCTCCCAGCTGCTGGCTGTTTTCAGGCCAAGCTTTGGCCCCTTGGCCCCAGACTCAGTCCTTCCCGGGCTCATCCCCCTACCTGCGCTTGGGGCTAGAGGATCGTTTGGGGCTAGCGGACTGGGAGCCTCGGAACCCCCCTGGGGAAGGCGGCAGCACCCAGACGGCAGAGTCGCCAGCTCGACCAAGCCCAGCCTGGAGGAAGAAAAGGAGAAGGAGGTGAGGGAGGAGCAGGAAGAGGATGGGTCAGCCAGGGCAGAACACACCCCTTTCTCCTGTTCAGCCAGCTCCTTCTCCTGCTAAACACTAGAGGGCACGTCTTTCTCACTGACCAAGGAAACCGCCGTTCTCCAGGTGCAGGGAGACTCAGTGTCCGAGCTGGAGGGGACCTTGGCACAGGGGGGAACCGAGGCCCAGAAAAGGAAAATGAGCTGGGGCGAGCAGCGGATAGAGCACTGGAACCAGAAAGATTTGAGTTCAAGTCCTTCTGACATTTACTGGATGTGTGGCTGGGCAAATCATTTAAACTCAATCTGCCTCAGTTTCCTCAGTTGAAAAATAGAGATAATACACCTAGGGTTGTTGTGAGGATCAAATGAGATAATTATAAAGCCCTTAACCCAGGGCCTGGCAGATAGCAAATGTTTAATAAGTCTGTTTCCTTCTTTCTTTCCCTCCCTTTCTCTTTCCTTCCTTTCTTCTCTCCTTCCCTCCTCTACTTTCCTTCCTTTCTTATTTCCTTCCCTTCTTTCTTTCTTTTCCTCCCTTTTCCCTCTCTCCTTTCCTTTTCTTTCCTCCTTCCTTTCTTCTTTTTCTCTCTCCCTACTTCCTTCTCTCCTCTACCTTCTTCCCTTCTTTCTTTCCCTTTTTCCTCTTCCCTTTCCTTCTTTCTCCTCTCCTCCCTCCTATCGTCCTTCTTTTTCTCCTCTCCTCTTTTCTTCCCTCCTAACCTTCCTCTCTCCTTCCTTCCTTCTTTTCCTCCTTTTCTCCCTCCCCATTTCCTTCCCTCTTCTACCTTTCCCCCTTTCTCCCTCCTTTCTTTCTTGTTTCCTTATTTCCCTTCTTCCTTCCCCCTTCTTTTCCCCTTTCCTTCCATTCCTCCCTCCCTACTTTCTTCTCTCTTCTACTTTTATTTCCCTCCCTTATTCCTTCCTTTTTTTCTCTCCTTTCCCCTCCTTTCTTCCCTATCTTCCTTCCTTTTCTCTCCTTATTTCCCTCCCTCCTTCCTTCCATTCATAATGAGTAAGACTCTACCTAGATTTCCTGACTTTCAGTCCTAGACTCTTTCTACCTTTCTACATACTCCTAATAGCTCCCAAAAGGTCCCTCACTTTTATTCTCAAGCCGGAAGGAACTTTGGGATCCCCTAGTCTACCTCCCTCATTTTAAAGTCGAGAAAAATGAAACCTAGAGAAACGAAGAAATGTCTTACCCAGAGTTACTGAGTAAGTTAGCTTTTAGAGGTGGGCTTGGAAGCGAGGATCTCTGATCTCAGAACGAGGTCCCCTGAGGCTGTATCAAGATGCTTAGTGAGGATGAATGCTTTAAAGCATTCCTGAATGGGAGATATATCCAAGAACTGGGGTCTCCCTTACACTATCTGTAGTTAAGGTTTACTTCACAGGCTGTGGATCACATCAGTACTACTTATCCCCTATGAAACCAGCAGAGAAGGTGTTAATTGTTATCAGTGCCCTAGAAGGTCAAAGCTAGAAGAGACCATTTTGTCCAAGTCCATTTTTTTTTTTGAGGCCATTGGGGTCACACAGTTAGTAAATGTCTGAGGGCAGATTTGAACCCAGGTTCTTCGACTTTAGGACCAGTGCTCTTTTTACTGTGTTGCCTAGTTTACCCAACCCCATTTTTTTTCAGGGATAATATCACAGAGCCAAGTGACAGAAGAGCCTAAGCCAAGGCCCATTCATGACCATAAATTGCCTCTTAGAAGCAGGTAATAATCCTGGAGTGATAATTCATTGGAACCTCAATTGTTTTAGGGCTGCTAATCTATCAGGAAGTTGCTCAGGTTCTCCAGGGAAAAAGCTAAGAAGAAAAGGACTTGGTTATTTGTAGAGGTGGTGTAAAGTCACAGAAAAAAATACAGCCTGTGGAATACAAGGCTTCAAAGGACCTGAAGGGATAAGGGCAGGATTTGGAAAAGGAGACTCTGATGGTATTGCTAAGGAGAACGTCGAGAGACAAAAAACAAATTTCCTCGAAGTGAAAAAAGACATTTTGGGCTTTCAACCTGCATGATTTGAGAGGAGTTAGGGCAAAGAGGGAGAAGTGATGCTTCAAGTCAGCCTTCAGACAGCTTTGGTCAAGGTCATTATTGACAAGTACATTGCAGCCTGGGATTCCTATACACCCAAGCTGGACTTAAGATGACTTGAGGCAGTAGGGTGTTGTGAACTTGGAGTTAGGAAGACCTGAGTTCAAATTCAATCTTACTTTAACTTCTGGCTGCCTCAATGTCTTCCTTTGTTAAATGATGGAAGGGGGATTCCATTGGAACTCTAAGGCTCCTTTGGTCTCCAAATCTATGATCCTCTGGGATCTCTTTCACAACTAAAATTTAAACAATTTTGAATCTGCTAGGTAAATGAAGTTAGGAAGATCAGATTTCAAAACCAGCCTCAGACATTTGCTATCTAAGCAAATCATTTAATTTCTCACTGCCCCAATTTCCTTGTGAAATGGGGATAACAGCAGCTCCTTCCCAGGATTATTGTGAGGATAAAATGAGTTTTTTTTAAAATTATTAGCAAAGTATCTGACATATAGTAGGTGCTTAATAAAATGCTTATTTTCTTCCCTTTCCTCCTATTTTATCTCATCCGAAGCATCTATAAGAAAGCTACTTGGCTTTCTACATGCTGGCCTTTCTGAGCCCAGGATATATATGATGCCAAAACAGAAGCAGGGTTTCAACAGGTGGGATGTGTATAGGGCAAGGATACCAAAAAGCTATGATAGTACCTTAGCTGCTCATCCAAATTATCTTAATAAATTAAGTGTCTCATGGCTTTTTTCAACAATGAGGTAATTCAGGCCAATTCCAATAGATTTGTGATGGGGAGAGTCATCTACATCTATGGGAACTGAACTGTGGATCACAACACAGTATTTTTATCCTTTTTGTTGTTGTTTGCTTGCTTTTTGTTTTCTCATTTTTTCCCCTTTTTGATTTGATTTTTCTCATGAAGCATGATAAATGTGGAAATAGGTATAAAAGAATTGCACATGTTTAATATATATTGCAAGTAATTTGCAGTCTAGGGAAAGAGATGGATGAAAGGAAGCAAGAAAAAATTTGGAACACAAATTTTTGCAAAAGTGAATGTTACAAACTATCTTAGCATGTATTTTGAAAATAAAAAGCTATTATTTTCTTTAAAAAAGTAGAGTGTCTAGAAACATAAATGGAAGTTCCTTTAGAGATGTAGTCCTGGTCCTCAAATTTCCAAATAAGGCAACCAACTCAGAGCAAAAAGGGGATTTCTTCAAGATTATATTGGAAGGAAGCCACTTGGTGCTATGAGATAGAGAATGAGCCCTGAAGTCAGGAGGATCTGAGTTCAAATTCAGCCTCAGATATTTTCTAGCCACTGTAAATCACTTAATCTAAATTGCCTTGCCAAAAAAAAAAAGGTTATATTGGAAGTTGGTGATATAGCTGAGACTGGACTGCAACTCTCTGGAATAACACACCAGAACTCCTTCCACAGAAATACCTTACCACTCTTTTTTCCCAAATTCAAGTAGAATTACAAGAAAAATTTTAACTTTAGAAACTTGTTCTTTGTAAAACACCAGGACCCAAAGCCTTAATTAGCACAATAACAACTATTTATTAGTATTAATGGTAATGCTATAACTGATATCATAATGCTTGCTTTCTCAATGGTTAATGGAAGGGTTAATGGAAGGAAGAAAGGAATTTGGAACTCAAAATTTAAAAAGAAAATATTTAAATATATATAAATTTGAAAATACTTTAAAATGATAAATTCTAGCATTCATTCAACACTTTAGGTTCGCAAAGTACTTTACAAATATTTCATTTGATCCTCACAACAACCCTGGGAGACAGGTGCAATTATTATTCCCATTTTATAGGTTAGGAAACTGAGGTAGACAGAGAGTGCTTCACCAGAGCCACAGAGCTAGTGTCTGGAACAGGATTTTAATCCACTACAGCACCACAAACTATGCTAGGAGAGAGGAGATAGGGAATTGCCCCACAGGGGAAGAGGGAACCACACCCCCCAATATACAAATTCCAAATCCTGAAAAGCAGGATGGGACAGGAGAGATATTTACCCCAGCCCACCCTCATAGATCTTTCTATTTTTACTAATTATTCTTGGTAACTAGGTGCCGTATTACTTTTTTTTTTTTTAAACCTGCAAGTGTTATCCTCTAAATTTGTTGTTTTAGGAGAAAGCTCTGTACAACTTGTCTTAGTTGAAGCTTTTCTAGGACCCTAAGGCTCCAGCAGAAGCTTAGATAGACAAGGGGAAGCAGAGACGGTCTCCTAGAATCTCTTACCCTCTCCATAGAATCCACCATCTCTCCCTAATAACAGGACAGCCTCTAACTCCCCCCAGGCTGACTTGCTCATCATCTCCCAATCCATAAGCTTCACAGCCACCTTTATTCTTGCTCTCCCCTCATACTTTCCACCACCCTAATCCAAAACATCTTCCTACTTCTTTTCACTTGGCTTTCAAGGCTTGGATTAAGTCCTACAACTTCCATGAAGTCTTTCTTGATTTCCTATGAGATCTTGTTGAACCTCTACTAAACTTAATATAAAAACCTGGAAAAGAGATATCATGTCTTTACCCACCATGATGTAGGAGGATGGTCAGTAAACAACCATTTGACCAAACTTTGACTAATCAAACTTTTCTCACAACAGCGAAGGGCCTCCTGCCCTACCTTCCATCTCCAGAAGCCCCCTGCCCCATGGGAGACCATCTCTAGGGGCCAGTATTAAGATACTACCTCCCCACGGCAGCAGCTGGATCCTATATATCTCACCCCCAACAGCTGGGGTCCATCCCAATAGCACCCTTACCCTCTACTTGAGGGGACTTAGGCCAAAACCAGGCAAAAGTAAGGGGTGGGAGAGGTGAATGGATGGAATGCATATGTGAGGAGCAGATATAGAATCGGAACATGGCCCCAGCCCAGGAGGGACAAGAGATGCCAGGAACTGTCTAAACTATTAAAAAAAAAAAAAATAGGGAAGCAGGGTAAAAATGAGGAAGAACAAGCCTTGCAGCAGGGGGTGGGGAGTACTGGGAAGAGGAGGGGGATACAACTTGGAACAGAGGAGGAATTTCTCAGGGGATGGAGTGGGAGCCAAAAGGGAAGCATCCCAACAACAGCAGCAAAACTATTTCATTCTCAGCCCAAGAGAAACACAAAAGGCGGGAGGAAGCCAGCAAGTGTGGGGGCTGAGGCTTTCGGGAATTGAGAAAAACCGAGGGGAGGTACTGAACAGCACTGGCACCAGAGAAACCAATCCCACGGGGGCAAAGCTACTGGAAAGGGTAACCACCCCTGCACCTGAGAAGAGAGCAGCTGTCTCTAGGAGACAGCATGGCAGCAGGAGAACATCCCTGTCTTCCCCAGAGAGTTACCCCAGCCCTCAGGTCCCAGTATGGAGGCGACCCCCGACTCTTTTTTTCCAGAATCCTGCCCATCCCCATCTCCTCCTCACCTGCCGGCTGCTAAGATGGCCCCGAGAGTTCAGGTGTTCCACAGAGACAGAAGCCGGGGAATACGACAAGCTCTGGAAACTGAAACGGAAAAGGAGAGACATCACGCTGGTTCCCTTATCACAGGCAGGGGTTAAGTAAGGATGATAGCCACCATCCCCCCTGTAAGAATTATGGGAGAAGGGGCTAGAAAGAGGGAACTGAAACAACAGAGGGTTCCAGCCAATTAAAAGTGAACGTGGGCCCAGGTGGCCCCAAGTCCCAGCTCTCACCTGCTGCTATTCACCACCTCTCCTGGCAGGGTGTGAGAGCTGGCTGGGGGTGGGGTGGAAAAAGAACTTCGGGATGGTGGAGGGCTGAGGGAAGCTGGACTGGAGTAAGAGGATCTTACTGAGGTCTGGCTGTCAGTTCTGGTCCTCATGGGGTTCTGAAGGGAGAAGAGTCACATGAGGGAAGGAGCATTGCAGGGAACAAGGTTTCTATGGGCAGGACAGGGATGGGGAGTCTTACCTGGAAACAGGAAGCCAGCTCCAGGGAACTCCCACCATTGGTTTGGCCAGATGACTGAGACCTGGGGAATGGGGGGAGAATGAAGCGAATGATGGGGGGGAGGATCTTAAGGTAGTGGGGTTTTGATGCGTTTTTTTTTTTTTTAAGCAATCAGAGTTAAGTGACTTGCCAGAGTCCCACAGCTAGTAAGACTCCTGACTTTACAGCTGCCCCCAGAGGGGCTCTCAAAGGTCACATATCTAGAGCTGCAGGGGGACCTCAGAGGTTAAGTTCAACTCCCTCATTTTACAGATGAGGAAGCTGAGGTTCAAAAATGCTGTGCTCAAGGTCACACAGAGGAGCTGAGATTGAAACCCCCTCATTTCCCATACTGTGCCCTTTCCACCACTTTGCATTGTGCCCCATCATTTGATTCTGCCTCTCTTTGCACTATCACACTTAACTGGCTCAGTAAGCCTTTTGCAAGCAAGAATGGAGTTTTGCATCAGTCTTTTTTTTCTGTCCTGTAGGGTTTTCAAGCTGCAAGGGGCCGAACAAATATGGTTGAATTTGAAATCCCCACTTATCCCATCAATTTTATTGATGAGAAAACTGAGACCAAGGCTACACAGCCAGTCAGTGACAGAGATGGGAAGAAGCCAGGTCTTCCCCCTCCCCATTCCAGGGTCTTTCCTTCCTCTCCAATGCATAACCCTGTTCTAAACAGAAGAAGATTTCACCCGATTTCTGGATTTCTTGTCATTGTGTGACCAAGCCCCAGGTCCCAGGAGTGGGATTTCAAAGGCTTGTCACAGACTCCATCCTGTGAGGCTTATGTACTGATTCAGAGGGTGGAATAAGACAATGTAATCTCTATGATAATAGCTAGCATTTACAGAAGGCTTTATGACTTGCAAAGCACTTTGAACTTTACAACAACCCCAGGAGGGAGAGGTTATTATTCTTGCCCTTTTACAACTGAGGAAACTGAGGCAGACAAAGGACAAGTGACTTTCCCAGAATTACCCAAGAAGTGTCTGAGGCAGGATTTAAGCTCAGGTCTTCCCCATTCCAAGCATAGCGCTCTAACCACCGTGCCACCTGGCTGCCTCTGTGTGTAGGCAAAAGCAGTTGGTGAGTTCTCCAGCACTTCCTAATGTGGGAGAGTCCACTGGGCAGCGCCCACCCCTAGATAATACCACTTCCTTTACTTCAGATCCCTGTTCTGGATACCCCTTCCACATCCTTCCCTGGGCTTAGGAACTGGTTTTGAACTGAAAACTGGAAGTCATTAAGAGGCCAGGAGCCCGGCCAAGGATGAGGGGTGGGGGCGGGTGTCGGAGAGGAGACTAGGAAGAGGTGGGAGGAGGAAGGAGGTGACCCCTCCTCTCCCACCACTGCCTTGTCCTAAGCACCACCACATAAATTCTTAGATGTCTGGCCGCTCTGTGGGAACGTTAAGAGAAACCTCATTTACCACTCCACATTCTAGCCTTTAGCCACTTAAGGGAAGGGGGAGAAGGGAGATCAGGAAAGGGGGGGGCTCAGGGCACTAGGCCTAACACAGACTCTTCCTTGTGCTTTTTCTGCTTAAGAGTTTCTGAACCCCACAGAAGTGAACCCCAATACAGAGGACGGGGTGGGAACGGGTTAGAAGGGCAGAGGATTGCGTTCGGCCAGAAAGGAGGCCCTGACCTGCCAGGTGTTGCCTTGCAGTCCTGAGGGACTTGGCTGCAGTCTCACCGATCCTAGTGGGGACTGCAGAGGGAGGCTAGATCATGTTCTCAACTCCCCCCCTACTCTTCGGCCTGTTGCCTGCTGTGGATTTTGGTCCTATTCCCAGATGCCAGGAGGCCCTTCCCGTCCTCAGGAACCACTTCTGTAAACACTCACAGCCCAGAAAGGCACGAAGGAGAGGCTGGAGGAGCCAAGGATGGCAGCAGAAGTGCATCGGATCTATCAAATCTGGCCACCCAAGGGCAGTCTTGCCCTGGAGATCTTGGTGGCTTCCAGAGCTGTGAGAAGTGGAAGCATGGAGGGGCAGGCCTGTGGCCTCCCCAAATGGAGATAATGTAATGGAGGCCATGACTCAGGCCAAAAGGAGCTCCTCCCAGAGGTATCTCCTGGCTTGGGGATGTCTGTGCATTCCTGCTCTCTGAGTCACTGGGACACCCAACCCTAGAGAGCCACCTGTCTCCCCCATAACCCTTGCCTTCAGGCCCAACACCCCACTCTCCCCACTGGCTCGGCCTGGAACGAGCAAAGGGGCAAAGATAAAAGGGAGTTGGTGTAGGGCGTAAAACATCTGCAATTCCGATGTCCCACCCCTGCCTAAGGTGCTACTGCTCCTTCTTAGAGACGATGAGGGGGCTCCAATTCCAGAGACACCAAACCACAGCTGCTTCCCCCTCGTCCCTGAGGAGCCCACATGTCCCACCCATGCTCACGCCCTGCACACTCCTAGGAACCAGTCAAACCTGGGCAACCAGGTGCCTGATGCCAACCCGCCCTGCCCTGCCCACAGCTGCACAGGGAGCACCCACCTTGCAGGGAGCTGACAGAAACAGAGGTGCCCCCAGCTTCCTGCCTCCTTCCCTCTCTGACCAAGGGACAGCCAGGGGTCCCAGCGCTGCCTCTCCCTAGAATCTCACTGCTGAGGGACCCACTCCAAGCCTCCCGGGAGCCCTGGGCACCCTGCCACTGGTGCTTGGGTAAGAGGAAGACACTGATCATTAGGGGCCCATAAACTACCTGTCCAGCTGCAACCGCAGAGGGGACGGGCTCAGTTTGATCTTACTCTGGGCCTCGGCATGAAGCATACTTCCTGCATTCTCCCCGTTGATGGCCACAATGACATCCCCAGGCCGGAGATCAGCAGCTTCAGCTTTTCCTCGCTCAGCCACCTTCAGAGGAGCAGGAACCGTGGGTCAGAAGCTGCTCTGTTAGTACCTGGAGGTGTTCCCTACTCCCTTCCAAACTGTAAAAATGCATCCCCCGCATCCTGAATGTCTTATCTTTTCAAGACATCCAACCTGCGTCCTATTTCCTAAGACCTTGTTCTCAGCTGATCTTCCAGAAATCCTCCACTCCCATATATAAACTTCAGCTGATAAGGGATAGTTACATTTCCATGGAGGGCTCCCATAGGAAAAATCCTTCAAAGCCCCAAAGGACCTAATTTCTAATGGTGAAATTTCAGGCACAGTTATAGGTTTGGCCAATCGTTCTCCAAATGACTTGCATCCACACTGGGGAGGGAGGGAGGGAGGGAGGATGGCACTAAAGGAGCCTCCTTTGCACCAGCCCTGATTCCTAGGCCTCTCACTGTAATAATCACTCCCAGATGATTACCAATGATTAGGAGGAGAAGGAGAACAGGCCCTATAGTTAGACACTTGTAATTTCCGGGTAGCCTGGACCAACACACACACACACACACACACACACACACACACACTTTATTCCCATAGCAATAGCATCCCTCCCCTTCAGTCATTCCCAGATACACATTAAAAGAAAGTAGGTAAGTAGCTGAGAATGAAAGGGGAAATGGATAATGTCCTTGTTAACAGTAGCTAACATTTATATAGAACTTTGTCTGGCCAAGCACTTTACTCAGAACGTTGCATTTGATCTTGACGCCAGTCTGCCCCCAATTCTTGCCCCTTCCTTACCTTGGACACCACGATGGGCATGTGGAAATCTCTGCCCCCAGTGATTCGGAAGCCCCAAGGGGCAGGCCCTATTACGTCCACAGTCAGTGCCATGTCTAAGAGAGGAAAGAAATAAACAAGATGGGAGCTGGGGGAGGTAACATAATGGCCCAGCCACAGGGAACAATCTCTCAGAGGTTGTGGGATAAGGGGAGAGGAAGTGACTAAACCCAATGCAGAGAACCAGTTTCACTTCCCCCCAGCCTGGCAGGAGGTAATTGAATTTTCTCCTCCTCCTACCTTAAGAACTAGAGGCTCCCAGGAAATCAACTGCCCAAGATTAGTGGGCTGGGATGTCTCAAAAGAGTGGTGGGAAATGCCACGGTTCCCCCTCTCTGCTTCAGCACCTCTTTATGCAGGGTGGTCATGTGAAGGCTTCTGGTCTCTAAAACCCACAACATAACCTATTTCCTCCTGCCACTCCCAGGCTTAAGAGGTAGGGGAAGAGGAAGGCGTGGTAAGAGCCCAGAATTGGGGGACAGAAGCCCTTAAAGGTCAAAAAGTGTGGGCCTGTGCATGCATTCTGTGGATGGGATCGTGCACAGGGCCCAAAGGTGACACGGATGGTGTCTGAGTGCTGGAAGGGCCAGCAGTTCTCAGATGAACAAATGTGGTCTCCACCACCTACCAACCCATGTCACTCTCAGGAAAGGGGGAGGTTTTTTTTAACTGAAGCTATGCTATGGTTTAAAAAAAGGCCCTGTTTAGACCTTTGACATACCAAGAATGCTTAGTGCTAGCAGAGCTGTGGGAAGCAACCTGTTCTTGGGAGTCAGGGAGGCTTGCCAGTGGGGTTCTGGGTGCTCTGGGGTGGTGGCTGGCAGGACAAGGGATGGGCATCCTTTCCTTCCTCTTCCCTTTCATTGGGCAAGGAAACTTTTCCAGCAGTCCTGCCCTTCAGAGATTTTCCTGAGTCTTCAGTCCCCAAGCTGGGATTGGGCAGGAAATCTTTGTGCCAGTCTGAGGATAACACCCTGCTAGATACCCACCCATATAGGTTCTGGGCACCCTTCCTTCTAGATGCCTGCTAGAAATAGGGCTGGACAAAAAGAGAGAGCAGCAGTGCCATCCCTGCCCCCCTAATTTGCCCCCTGAACCCTGGCTTGTCCAGCTTATTTTTGAGAACAATGATATAAGATAGCTAAGAAAAAGTCCTTCCTGAACTCTTTTCTTACAAATTCTCTTTTCTCACACAACTTTCTCTCCTACCAGCACCCTTCCTCACAATCTCCAGCACATTTCTCAAGGATCCCTGCCTTTCTGACTTTTCCAGCTCACTTCATCTCCGCCCCACGTCTTGCCAAGGATCTAAAGCCAGTCAGCCGCATTATGCCAGCACTCTTAAGGCAGCTGTGAGACACAGTGAAGGCACTCATCTAGACCTTTGAGCTGAGTGGACTCTGGCTCCTTGACTCTGCAGCCGTTCACCCTCCCTGCTTTCCCCACTTGGGATGACTTCTCTAGTCCTGGGGCCAAAGTACCTGGCAAGTTGGAACCGGGTTGTTTTAGTAGGATGGAGGCTTCTATACAACCCAAAGAATAGGGCAACGAGGGCTGCGGTGTGGGGGAAAGAGGAGGAATAGGAGACCAGGGAGGAAGATGAGGATGGGGAGAATGACTACTGGAGTCAGGGAGCTGTGGAAGGGAGATGGAATGCAGGAATGAAAAATAAGGGTGGGGGAAGGGGACGATAGAAGAGAGCAGGAATGGAGAGGAAAAATGGGGGGAAGAGGGGAGGAAAGAGGGGCAAGAGCGAGAGTCGGAATGGGAGACGGGAACAAGAGAAGAGAGAAGGGAGCAGGAGAGGGAAACGGGGACCGCAGATGGCAATGGGAAAGGAGGGGGACAATGGGGACAGGAGTGGGGAGACAGGGTTGGGGAGGGTAGATGGATTTTGGTAGCAAACAGGACTGCGGGAGGGCGAAGCCAGGACTGAAAGGAGAGAAAGGGCTCAGGAGAGGGGAGATGGGGGGCCAGAAGACCGGAGACGCTGCTGGGGCTAAAAGGCTGGAGAGACTGGAAAGGAGGCCCAGGGAACCTCGGGGGTGAGGAGGAACAACGGGAAAGAGACAGGTGGTGGCACTCTAACCTGTACGTGCCGGGCTGTCCTCACCTGAGTGGCTCTGGCAGCCGGTGCCGCCAGTCCCCCTGGTACAAGACGCGAAGCGCAAATTGAGTAAAGAGGAGGCAGCTGTGGCTCTCACCGCCGCCGCGGCTTGTCGGCTCTAGGGAGAGCCCGCCCGGAGCTCCGGGAGGTGCCTCCGCCCATGTGATCCGGGGCCGCCCCTGTAGTGGTAAGCTGCGCCCCGGAGCCTCCTCCCAGACCGGCCAAAGCGCTAGGGTCGCTGCCCTCGGGTGTGCCCGGGTCTGGGGGCGGGGCAGAGAGGCAGCCCCGCCCCCCATCCCACCTCTGCCTGGGGGCTTCTCCCGGCCAGCCCTTCTAACTAGTCCTCAGCCTCTGGGGCTGCACTCCAGGAGGCTGACCAAACTCCTTCCGAGATCGCCCGCCTGGGTTTAAGTCCACCTCCCGCTCTCCCAAAAGGCTGCCCTTAGAATAAAGACCCCAAAACTTCTAAGAAAAATTTGAAGTTTCAAAGGCCTCCTTTTCCCCAGCCCTTCGAGGTGCTCCATACTCCTTCCTAGCTCACCTCCGCTTCCTCTCTCTCCAATGCACCTAAAATTTCCCCTAGTTTCGGCTAATCTGCCTGAGAAGGTGGGCTGTGAGTGTGGCTGGGACTGGGGCCCGGAGGTTATTGTCTCCGGACCATTCTCAGTTCAGGTCCTGGCTAGATCTCAAAATAAAGGGTTTGTAACGAGGTGGAAAAGACGTTCCGGGAGACTGCAAAGACCTGCCCGCATTCCAGTTCCATCTCTGACGTTTAATGTTGTGTGATCACGGGCCAATGACTTAAATGCATCTGGGTCTCAGTTTCCTCAACTTTTATTAAAAAGAATAATATTAATACCTATCTTACAGGGAGGTATTATTACTGTTGGAAGGATCAAACGCTTGCTGAGATAAAATGATTTTTTTTTTTTTTTTTTTTTGGCAAACCTTCAAGCCCTACTTGAATGCTAGCTCTTGCTGTTGTTTGTCAGGGAGGTGATGCCAACACATGCAAGTGAATTGGTTTGAAGTAAGGGAGGGCGGGGCAAGGTCACCTGCCTCACTTTCCCCTCCAGAGCTACCTGGATCGTGGCCAGATATAGGTCAGGACGACTGGAGATGGCCCTGGATGCAATGGAAGACCTTGGCCTTTTTAAACTGAAATCTTCCATGGGTCTTAGTTTGAGTGATTCAGTGATTGAGGTGAAGTAGAAAACGAAGCAAAGAATCGCCTCTTTCAGCTCCTGCAAAAAACAAACCCCCCAAAATAGATAAATGGATGAATAAATAAATAAATAAATGGATGAATTTGGGAGGGGAAGATCCTTAGGGTTTCTGGCCAATACAGAAATGATTGCTATTTACATGCATTGTGAGTCAATCAGGACCCAAACAATGACCAAATGGGGCTTATCCTAGGATCTATGGCCAATTAGAATCAGATTGGTTTTGATTTAAGGCCTGGTTCTTAAAAGAGCTAGCCAGTAAACTCTACGATATCTTGGGAGGGTTCAGAAGTGCAAAAGAAAAGGGGGGAAAATGCTTTTAAGAGCATCTGTAGGTAAGGCTATGATACCCTATATGGAAGGAAGGAAGCAGACAGGGAGGAAGTAAAGGAGGGATGAGAGGGAAGAAATAAAGAAGGGATGGGAGGAAGAAAATAAAGAAGGGAAGGAAGTAAAGGAGGGAAGGGAGAGAGAGAGGAAGCAAAGGAGAGAAAAGAGGGAGGGAAGGAGGAAGAAAGTCTTTCAACTGACCAATTCCTGGCCAGCTTTATTTATAGAGGTTGTTGTTTGTCCTTTGTTCTCAAAGAGGACCATGATTTCAGGGAGGCGATCTCATGACATGCCAGTGAAATTGGATTTAAGTGAGGGAGGCTGTGCAAGATCACCTGCCTCACTTCCCCCTTCAGAGCCATCTGGGTCCAAATATAGGTCAAGATGATTGGAGATTGCCCTGAATGAGATGGGAGACCTTGGCCTTTTAGAGCTAAGGACTTCTACAGGTTTCAGTTTGATTAAGGCCACACCTATTCAGTGATTAAGGTGAGGTAGCTACCTGAGGCAAAGAAAGGATCTTCTCTTTCACCTAGGCCAAAAAAATGTAAATAAATAAATGAATGAATGAATCTGGGAGAGGAAGACCTTCAGTTAACTGTCAATAACCCCTTTAATGCCAATGATTGGACAATTGGCTGGGAAGGAGGAAAAGTCCCTAAAAATAGGGACTTGAAATCTGATGAGACTAGAGACTTGAGTTCATTACAGCTACCCCTCCCCACATACATACCTCAAAAAACTTAGACACATCACTTAATCTCTCTGAGCCTCAGTTACCTCAACTGCAAAATGGAAATACCCCATATCTCAGAAGATGGCTGTAGAAAAGTACTTTGTATAACCATGGAAATATGAGCCAATGTGAATTTTAATGTATGTATTACATATGTATACATTATGTACATACATATTACATATGTATACAATGTAATGTAAGTCCATTTCTCTGGACATTTGAGTATCCTATAGTCAATCTGGGTTGTGTTGCCTAGATATTCATACTCCTATCCTTTCACTGAAGACACTCATCCACGGTGTCCTCTGGAAATATCCAGTCATAGTGAACTCCTGCACTGGTGACTGTCACTCTTATTTTAACTCTCAACTGGAAACAAGCCCACACCTTTTCACTGGAGGCATCCACTCACACTTTTAGCTTTCCACAAGAGATACCCACTCATATTCCACCCTACCACTGGTGACAACTATTCACACCTCAACTGGAAATACACCCACAACTTTCCACAGGAGGCCCTCACACTTTTACCTTTCCACTTGGGATACTCACTCTTAGCCCATCCCTCCACTTGTGAGAGCTGCTTATTTATCTCTACCCCAATCTGACTTCTAGTTCTCCAACAATACTTACCTCTATACCTCCTGCCAGGACACCCAATAATATGCTCCCACCCCTTTACTGTTGACACCTGACCACGTCCTTACACTGCCACAGTAGACAGCTTCTACCCCTCCATTCTAAAGATACCTTCTTCCACTCACATCCATTTTCTCTTTAGTAGTTCCATGAAAGGAATTGGGATGGGCAGTGACATCCTGCAATCAGAGGATAAAGGTGATAGGGGAGCTGGGGGGGATAATCTCTGTTCCCCATAAACTTCATTGAGTTTACAGGATTGTGGGTGTTCCCTGAGATCTAGGTAGGTGTACAACAATGGGCAGGAATGTCAGTGAAGGAAAGCAATTCTGAAAATAAGTCAAGCACTCTGCAAAAGCTGAGGAATCCTGGGTACAACTTGGGGTTTACTGCTTTGATGCAGCCCTCTCCTATCCTACTGTTCTTGTGGAGAAGATGGAAATATTGTGGAATAGAGACTCACACAATCAGATGGATTCAAAGCTGGATTGGATGACCAGAGAGTAGTTGTTAAGGAAGTTGTAAGTTAGTTAAGTTGCCAAGTGGCAAGAGGTCCCCAGGGATCTGTGCTTGGTCTTCAGCAGCTTAACTTTTTTTTCCCCCTGAGGCAATTGGGGTTGTAAGTGACTTGCCCAGAGTCACAAAGCCAGGAAGGGTTTAGTATCTGAGGTCACATTTGAACTCAGGTCCTTCTGGCTTTAGGGCTTGTGTTCTACCCACTACTCCATTTAGCTGCCCCAGCTGGTTAACATTTTTAACAGTGACTGGGATAAAGGCATAAGATGTATGCTCATTATGCAAGGGACAACAAGCAGAGCTAACACTACAACACAGAATCAGGATCTGAGGAATCTTGACAGGCTAGAGCATCTGACTGCGTTTAATAAAGTGAAATTCATTAGGGATACATGTGAAGTTTTGCATTGGGTACAAAAAACTATCATGTATATGATGGGGGAGGCAGGGAGCAATTGTTCAAAAAGTGATTTATGGCAGCTGTTTCTGACAAAGCTCTGGGGGTTTTAGTGGACTACAAGCTCAAACTGAGTCAGCAGAAGGATGCTGCAGCCAAAAATACTGATGAGCTCTAGAATTATATTGAGAAGTATAATTGTCTGCAATAGGGAAATGGTAGCCAAGTTGTATTGCTCCCTCATCAGAGATCATCTGGGGTGTTGTCTTCAGTTCTGAGAACCATGGTTTAAGGACATTGATAATCTGGAGTGTCTGGGGAAGTAACCAGGAGGAGGAAGGACCCTGAGACCGTGTCATGTGAGAATTGACTGAAGGAACTATGTATATTCAAGAAGAGTTTTGGGAAGAGAAAGGGACACATGATAGTTCTGAGGATTTGAAAGATGTCATGGGATAGCTAGGTGGCACAGCTTTTAGCACCAGCTCTGGAGTCCCGAGGACCTGAATTCAAATCTAGCCTCACACACTTCCCTAGCTGTATGACCCTGGGCAAATCACTTAATCCTGATTCTACCCCTCCAAAAAAGGTGGTCATGTAGAAGAGGTATTGGATGAACAGTTTAACCCCAGAGGAGGAACAATTAAATTGTAAACTCTTTGAGAGCTGGAAGTCTTTTACCTTTCTTTGCATCCCCAGCACTTGGCACAGTGCCTGTCACTTTATGGACGCTAAATAAATACTGGCTGACTGACCAAGAGGGCTGAACCAGAAACAGGATAGAAATGGCAAAGGCACAAATTTAACTTCGATAGGAAAAATTTCCTAATAATTAGAGCTATCCAAAGTAGAAGGGATTGCCTCAAAAGATAGTAAGTTGTTCCTTGAAGGCCTTCCAGAAAAATGTAGACAACCATTTGTTTTGTGTTAGAGATTCTCTTCCAGTTTGGTTTGTATCAAGTGTTGAAGTCCCTCAGGCTCTCAAATTCTATGATTTTTGTGTTCTGCACAAAGATGTGAAGAGTTTGGATTACAGGGATGTATCCTGGCTCCCCAGAATCTCAACCCAGAGTTAAGTTAATTTCCAGTCTGCCTTTCCAGCCTTATTCTCCCCTAAATTGATGCATGAACCCTCTCTGAAGTCAGACTGGATTTTCTCTCTGCCCACTTTGCTCACCCTAGTCTCTGCATCTCCCCAACAAGGTAACCCTTCCCTTCCTTGTAGTATATCTGAATCTTGCTGAGCCTTGGAGGCCTTGCTCAAGGCTCATTGCTTCCCTAGAGTATATGGCTTATCTCAGCAACTAGATTGAAATCTAATGGGCAGAGACTCAGTTTTAGGCTTCCTTTCCCACATGATCTAGATAAGAGCCTTGAAAAATGTGGACATAAAAAATTTGATTTATATCAGAAAACAATTAAATGTCAGAGCTGGGAGAGACCTCAGATATCTAATCCAGCCCCCTGATTATACAGACAAGGAAACCAAGGTTTTGAGGGAGACTGACTTATCCAAGATCGCACAACCAATTTTTTGTCACAGATAGAACCCGAATCCAACCCTCCAATTTATACAATAACAACAGTGTTGTAAAGAAAAACAACTTGAAAGATTTAAAAGCTCCAATCAATCCAATAACCAATCTCAAAACTAGAAGACTGGTCATAAAAGTTATTTTTTACTTACTGACAAAGAATATGGGCTCAGGATACAGAATGAGACAGATTGCTAAAGTAAGAATTTGGTTTGCCTGATTATGCATATTTGTTTTTCATTTCTAATCTTTTTAAAATTGGGGATAATGGGGAAAATGAAGAGGGAGTTTAGGGATAGGATAATCCTTTCCTGCTATCACCCCCCACAAAAAAAAAGAGAAAAGGAAGCTAGAAGCAGTAAAAAAAAAATGCACACAGAAGACAAAGAATCATGAACATGCAAGATAGCCTTGAGAGTTACATGTTAAATTTATTACTTATTTTAAAGGGAAAAACAAACCATGTAATAGCGATTCACAGTTTTATATACAATCTTCACATTCTGTGCCTCAGTTTCTTCCTCTGTAAGACAGGGATAATAGGAGTTACCACTATTATTACTCATTGTGACACTCACTCTAGATGATATTTTTGTATTTTGCAAACCTTAAAATGCTATTTAAATATTAGCTATTGTTATAGTATACTATCTTCCTAAGGTAATTCGTTCTATTAAATCCCCTCACTCCTGTTACATCCTCAAATAAAACAAAACATTTCCACGGACCAAAGCAT
The DNA here is from genome assembly GCA_023553655.1 of Myrmecobius fasciatus. Classification (NCBI taxonomy): domain Eukaryota; kingdom Metazoa; phylum Chordata; class Mammalia; order Dasyuromorphia; family Myrmecobiidae; genus Myrmecobius; species Myrmecobius fasciatus. The sequence continues at coordinate 128,484 of JAJPUD010003948.1, forward strand.
AAACAAACAAGATAGAGATCAGTGACTCTAGAACAAAAGGAAACACGTTTATGGTAAAGAGGCAGGCAGGTGTCCATCATGCTATTTTGGGTAACCAAATCTCTTTTGATTAGTTGCTATCTCTGTAAAATTGAGATAATACTTTACCTCCTAGCACATAGAGGGCTGGACAAAAAGATCCTCTGAACCAACACTAGAGTCTACATACATAGAAGACACAGGGCCAAGTTGTCTATGGGCTGTGAGCAAAGTTTAAGAGTTCTCTCTCCTATTCCATGGGATAATGGGATCTTGGAGTAAGAAATCTTGCCTGACATTCATATGATCATAGGCAAATGATTTTGTCTCTTTGAATTCCAATCCCCTCATTTATAAAATGAAGACAATAGTAGGTTAACCTCTCTGGGTCACTGAAAGAATTGGATGAGGTAATGAATATAAACTTTAAAGCATTAAATCAGCATCAGTTGTTGTTACTATTTGGGTTGGGTATGGACCTGTGGATTCATCAGTGTAGATCAGGGGTTGACTCTATACGGCATTCTCATCACTTTTCAACAGCTCTTCCACATACTAAAGATAGCAGTGATAGAGTTATAATACAACAGTATTTCCAGTGCCATACATGCTGTCATACAACATTTTTAAAAATTACCAGTTCATGCCTATCGTGCCAAGACAAGAAGAGAAGCAAAAGGAAGAAGTCTTTGCTATGACTTTTTTGTTGTTGTTCAGAGCCAAGACTGAAATGTTTCTGAAGAGGAACTCTGAATAGTTGAGGACATCAGCTTTTGCCACAAATTTGATAATATTAATAAATTCAGTCTAAAATTACAAGGTAAAATAGTGATGATATGTGAAATGTACTTTAGCAAAGTCAATTTGATGAAGACTAATAGTATTTGGGGACAGCTTGGTGTAGCAGTGGATATAGTGCTGGGAAAGGAGTCAGGAAGACATCTCGCTGAGATCAAACCTCAAGACACTTATTGACCCTAAGAAAGCCACTTAACCCTGTTTGCCTCAGTTTCCTCATCTATAAAAATGAACTAGAGAAGAAAATGGCAAATCACTTCAGTATCTTTGCCAAGAAAAACCTCAAATGGGGTCACAAAGAGTAAAGCATATCCAAAACTAAATGCTGTTTGAATTACAAATAATATTAAGCTGCTTTATATACTTCCTATACTGTCAAAAGTTGAAAGGAGTGAGATTTCCATTCCCATACAAATTTGAACAGAGTTCAAAATATAGTGGCTTTTTTCAGACCTTAATGAGAATGTGAAAGAAATTTCCATATTTCAAAGTCTATTTGACTATGTATGCAGTTGAGGAACTTCTACCAAATCTTGAATTGTAAATGATTAATCTGCAATGCAATGTGATGATAAAGGGCAAATATCAAGAGAATCTAATAAAACTATAAATGCCTCCCATTGGATAAATATGTTCAATTAAAATCACATGCTTAGGAATGGATATCAGTATTTAGCCATCTCTGTATGAAAAGACATTTTGAAAGATGAAATGCATAAAATCACATTACAGATGAGCATATGCAACCGATTTTGATTATAGGGCGCTAACATTAAGCCCCAATTAAATGAAATGTTATTTCCCCCAAAGGAATTTTATTCTTCTCATTGGTAGATCTGTTATTTAAAAATTGTAATTATTATTGTCATATTTTGAATTTCAATAATCAAGAAATTTTGGAAATTTGTTTTTTCTTGTTACATAATAAGTACCTATAGAATACTTTAAGTAAATATTTTAGAAGGTTCCTTGAACACTCATTCTGCAGCCTCTAAATCTTGCCATTCTTTTTGCTTTCAGCATGCAAAATACCTGGCAGGTAGACTTCATAGGAGCTTTTGGGTCACCTTATTTGTGATGAGCTGAATGGGATTGATAAAAGGCAGCTGTATAGTCCAGTGGATAAAGCTCGAGGCCTGAATTCAAATCCTTCCTCAGACACATACTAACTGTCTGAGTCTAGATAAGTCATCACACTTTCTGCCTCAGTTTTCCCATCTGTAAAATGTAGACAATAAAGGTAGCTCTTTCACAGGATTGTAAGGTTAAGATGAGAATATTTGTAAATAACTTTGCAAATCTTATATAACTATATAAACAATATTATATGAACACAGCTTAAAGGGCCCTGTTTTCCTTTACTGGGGTGTGGGTATACAAGGTATGTAACCACTAGAGTCTTCCCTGTTGCATGATTGACTCAGTCTCAAAATAAATGCCTATGGGCCATGGAGAGCCACATTTCCCAGTACCAAAAATGAGCTCTAATTACAAAAAAAATACTCCATGCTCTTCCCTTTACCCTCTATGCCATGACCCTTGAAGCTGCCAAGTCCAGACAAGAGGCATCACCCATTTGTTGTGGTTAAGCCCCAAAGGGAAGGATGTGAATTTGACTTCTGCTTGAGGCAAAAGGAAATCTATATTTCTTCTTGTCTTTGTACATTGGGAGACAGAGACTGTACATCTGAGTTGGGGGACAGTGAGAGGTAAAGAAATAGGGATTATATCTTCCTTGGGATCATGTGAACTACAGAGAACTTCCTGGGAGGCTGTGATTGAGTTCAATCCTCTCTGAAGTTCTCTCTCTCTCTCACACACACACACACACACACACACACACCAGAATCCTACTAGGACTCATTCCTAGAATTCAAAGCCCTCCAAAATCTGTCCAGGCCCAAAAGGTACCACTCTCCAAATTAAATACTGCTCCTCCCAACTCACTTGAAGCCTGGACATTCCCAAGGGTAGAGACAGCGCTATAAAACCTTGAAGACAGATTTAGAAAGGGTGTGGTGGGACCAATATCTGAAGGTCCAGTCCCAAGCAGGTTAGGCTAGTTTTCCTTTAAAAAGTACTGAAACTGTCCAGGAGACTTAATTGGCTTAGAGCATAAAAGGCTTGGGCAGTTGAAGTGGTTTCCTGGTACAAAAATCAGAGCAGGTATAATCACTTGACTCCTCCCTTTCACTTCTGACAGATGGGTCATCATAGCCAGACCTGACACTTGTGCATCTCTGAATCAAAGTCACATCCTCAATTAAAATCTTTTCCCTGAAATATTTTACATAATTGCATATGTATAACCTGTGGCTGTTTACTGTCTCTTGGAGGAAAGGAGAGGAAAGCAAGAAGTCAAGACTAGAACTAACCTTTTTTTAAAAATGTCCCCCTTCCCTGCCTATGACTAATTAAAGGTCTTTTTAGAGTCAGAGGTTCTACAAGTATTTCATTTTCTTCTAATCTTCAATCCAAAGGACTTGTCTCACCCTTTTCTACTCTTGATTGGCCCAAGTCAGACCTAGCCAGCTACAGGGAAGATAAGGCTATAAAGGCACCTGAGAGGTGTGATAGATGAAGGTGGCCTGAGTCCCCTAACAAAACTCCTTCCTGAACAGTCTTCTGTCATGTCAGGGCATGAGAAAGCCCTGGCTCAGCTCCATCAGGGCCTGTGCTGTACACCTCTGCCATGACTCCTAGACAACCTCTCCAGCTACCACATACACACACACACACACACACACACACACACACACACACACACACACGGAAAACATGACTAGTAATTATCAATGCCATCTCATCTAGTCGAGTCTGTGATTGCCCCAGAATCCACGAGGGCAGCCCTCCCTCCTCCCCAGTCATCCCCATGCTCCCCACTCACACATGGAAATTATCTTTGCACCATCCCTGTTAAATTGTGCCTCACCCCTGAAGATGGGGAGGGGGGTTTCCTGTGCAGATCAGTCTCATGAGACCTCCATGGCAGGACTCAAGTTCATAGTAAGGAACTTCTTCCTCTCAGAGAAAAGAACCAATGGCTAGCCCCAACAAAAAAGCCTCAGAGTCAAAAAAGGTGTTCCAGGTTTATTATACAGTCTCTCCAAGGGGAGAACAAGGGTGTCACAGGAGGGGGGAATGTACAGCTTGAGTCTCCCAGGACAATGGGATCGGACTACTAACATTAAAGACTGAACCCTTGCTGGGAGCTCTGAGAAGTCCAGAAAAGGGCCCCTCACCACCTCCTTCCCTCCCCTTTCCTAACTCAACTAGCAAAGAAAGGGAGGGAAGACAAGATGGAATATGGGTAAGAAACCTCTTCCAGGTGGAAGCACTTGGTCCCCATTAAGTGAAGAAGATGGTCCTTGGTACAGGACACACTACTTCATGGAGATGAAGGGGGAAGGGGGAGAGAAGGAGAAGCTCAATAAGGCTGGGAGAGTTCTTGTGGAGGAGAGCTATACAGTGAAGGAGGGGGCTGTTAGAGGGATGTCAGTGAGTCTGAGTGGAGAGTTATTCCAGGTCCCCTAAGGCAGGGAGGATGGGAAGAGCAGGCAGAGGGTTGGTGGTTGTGTCTGACGCAGGATGGGGCCCCACAGAGGCTGTGGCATCCTGCAGATGCTCCTCCCCTCCCCCACCTCCATTCCCATCCTCCCTCAAGTCTTAGAGAAACACCACAACAAAGCAGCTGTCAGTGAGGAAGGGGAGGTTACAGAGAGAGCCCTGTCAGCAGTGCCCTAACTGCAGCACCTCCCTCTCCCATCCCTTCTCCCCACCCCCCACCCTCTGGGCTGGGCTTTCATACAGCAGAGCTCTGGGTTTGGTCCAGGCTGCCAAAGTGTCCATTCACACGGGGGCCACATAGTTTCCTGGGAACGTTCCGAATTTCTGGGTCCTCCGGGAGACACCTTTGAGGAAAGAAACAGAAAAATGAAACACAGGGAAGGGGGAGTCACACATCTTAATGATGATGGGGATTATGGGTGTGGAACACTAGTGTCAGACATTTCTGATGTGATAGTTTTGCTGAACTGTTTTTGTTTTAGCTTAAAATTCTTTTTTATGGAAGGTGGCTCTCAAGTGAAGAGAGATAAATGAGAAATAAGTAATGTGGAAACAAAATTATCAATAAAATTATATATATATATTTATGTACATATATATATATATATATTTAAAAGTTATGGGAGTGGAGAAGGTGGTAGAGGAAAAACAAACAAATCTTCTCAGGTATAGTCCTGGTGATAATGACCAGAAAAATGACTCTAGCCCACTTATCTCCATGACAGCCCAGAGGTGGAGGGTGCTTTCCAGCTTCTAACTCCTACCCCCTGGTGGCAGAAGTCTAGAAGGCAAGGAGCAGTCACAAGACTCCAGCTAACTCACAGTATGTACAGTAGCTGGTGGGGGATCTTAGAGACCCTCTCCTTTAACACTCTCATTTTATCAATGAGTCACTGAGGTCCAGAAAGGTTAAGAACCACGATCACACAATAAGTAACAGAGATAAAATCTGAAGCCTGGTCCTTGGATTCACAATCTGATGCCTTCTCAATCAGCCTACACTCTTTCTTCCATCAATACATATCTGAATAAACAAGAATTGGTTGTTTGTGTGCAGCTAAGGGGTCAAAGGGAATACAATGAGATGTGGTCTTGGAGGAATAAAGGATCCTTTCCTTTAGGAAAGTCCATATGCATGGAAGAGAGGGAAGGGAGTTTAGAGGAAGTAGTTTTAAAAGAAGTGAGGGTGGGGAGGCAGGAGTCCTGACTTTGCCATTTACTTTCTGTGTGATTTTGGGCAGGTCCCTTTCCCCTTCTGCCCCTCAACTTCCAAGTTCATAAAACGAAAGGGTTTTTGTTGTTGTTGTTTTTTTTTTACTAAATGATCTCAAAGATTCCTCATAGCTTTAGCATTCTATGGTTCCAGATCAAAGTATCTATTCTCATACCATCCTAAGGTTTGGGTCTTACACTGACAAGTCAAATAATTTTGTAGATGGGAAAGCAGTTCAACTCAGATATAAACATTTTCCTTTAAGGGAGAATACTGAGATTAAAAAAAAATGATCAGAATCCAAGAATTTCAGCAGTCAGCTGATAATGCATCCTTTTTGAAATAAACCTAATGAGTGATCACCCTAAAGATCTCCAAAGAAGAAGAATCCATTATCTTACCAAGTAACCTATTCCACATTTGGATCATTCTGTCAGTTTTTCCTGATATCAAGTCTAAATTTATTTATTTTTGCACCCTCTATCCCTTCCTTTTAGTCTTGTCTCTAAGTCAAACAGAACAATTCTAATCTTTCTTCCATTTAATAGCTCTTCAAAAACTTGAAGACAGCTATCATAGACTCGTTAAGTTCTCTATTCTCCCACCAAATATCACCCAGTTCCTTTAACTCATTCCTATAAGTCATGGACCATCCTGATTGCTGACTTCTAGACATTCTCTGTCTCTCTCTCTCTCTCTGTCTCTGTCTCTCTCTCTCTCTCTGTCTCTGTCTCTCTCTCTCTGTCTCTCTCTCTCTCTCTCCCTCTCTCTCTGTCTCTCTCTCTCTCTCCCTCTCTCTCCCTCTCTCCTTCCTTTCTGTATATGTGCGTGTTTGTACAAAATATATTAAAAAAAAAAGATCTTCAGGTTTTAGTGTACCACAAATACCATATCTTTTTTGTTTGATCTGGCAGCCAAGAAAGTTAGGGTTATCTTAGGTTGCATAGCTTCCAGCAATGAGGAAGTGGGAGCCAACCCTGTTCTCTGCCCTAGTCAAACCACTATCTAAAGTATTGTCTACAGTGCTGGGCACTCAGCACTGAATTTTAGGAAGGATATTCAGTCATCTCCCTTCTTTCCTTAGCAGCAACATGGAATAGGAAGAAGCAGTCTAGAGTAACAGATAAAGCACTGACTCTAGAGGCAGGAAAATCTGGTTCAGAATCTTCCTCAGATAACTACTAGCTTTGTGATCCTCTGTGACTTAACCTCTCTAGGATTCAGTCTCTTCATCTATAAAAAAGAAAAAAAGAAAGAAAAGGCCATCTCTAATCTATGATTCCATGACAGAAAGAGCACCACACATCTAGAATGCTAGAAAACAAAAATTTTAAGTCAATTAGTCTTTTTTAATCTCTTATCCCCTTTATTACAAGAGAAGCTTTGAACAGTGTTCTAACTCCATGATCCAAAACTGAGATGCTTCTTATCACAACTTCTATCTTTCCATTTCTCCAAATGAATGAGTGAGTTTATCTGATTCACTCTTCCATCTTTGTCTTCACTAGATCTGCTAGTTATTTTATTTCTCCCAAGCCAATAATTCTTCTCTGGCCTCACATGTCACCCACTGTCTACCCCCCCATCCCTCCATCCATTCATAACCTTGATTTTTTGCCTAGCTAATCAGTTCAATGTCCTCTCAAATTTCTTGTCTCCTGGTCTGATCACTGCTCATACCTTGGCAAACCCAACCTTGGGTACCTCCAAAAGTTATCTCCAACACTATTCATTTTTTACTGAACACTGATAAAACTGAATATCGAAGTAAGTCAAACAAGTTTAGTTTGCAAAATGCTACAGGTGAATGTAATCTTATCTCAAATAGATTCTCACCAGTTTATGGCAATCTTTGCATTTTTCTTTAATTGATTTTCTATCAAACTCCCAACAACAGCTCCTCCATACCTTTTCTCCAGGAGTGTCAAACTTCCATTGAGTCAATAATTCCAGAAGCAGATTAAAAGGTGATTGAGAAATGCTTACCAAAATAAACTAACACACAATGGACAGAGATAATGTAAATTTGTGGTTTTCTAAATCAATAAGGAAGCTGTTTCTATTTGAGTTTGGTACTGCTGTTCTACACCAGCCAGTCTCCTTTCCTTTTCAGCAAAAGCTCTTATCTTACCAAGAAAATATAGGCCATCTAATGTGAAGGCCCTTCTCTGGTAGCCTTTTTTCTTGACAAAGCCAATCTTCTATTTATGCTTTTATATTTTCATCTCCTCTGGCACAGTATCCCTTCAACTATTTTAGTGCCATCTTTTATTTTTCATTCTTCACAAATTAAATGGTTCCTTTGCTTCTTCCTACAAATGCATCCAAGTCTTTACCAAAAAAACCTTCAAGGGATCCCACCATCCCCTCAAGTTTTCATCCTATCCTTCTCCTTCCTTTCACAATGAATCTCCAAAAATACTTTTTGCATTGGTTACCTTCACTTCCTATTTACTTCTCAAACCCTTACAAATGTGGTTTTTGATCTCATAATTCAATTAAGCAACTCTCTTCAAGATTGTTCTCTCTTAATTTCTAAATTCAATAGCCTTCTTTCTGGATACTGTCTCCTCCCAGGGCTTTTGTAACACTGTTCTCTTCTGATTTTCCCCCTACTGTTTCTCTGTCATTTTAGATTTTCACCAATGTCTCACTCTCTGACCCTGGGTATTACCAAGGACTCTGTGTCAGACCTTTTCTTCTTTCTCACCACCTCCTCTTTCAGTGATCTTATTCATCCTTATGGATTCATGCAAATAAATTCCAGTTCCATATATTCACCTCTAAACTCTCTTGAAGTTCAGTTCCATACCACTAATTGCTTGTAAGTTCCAACGGAATGCCAAGTGGACATCTCAATTCAACATGTCCACAAAGGTACTTATAACATTTATCCCTAAACCCCACTCCTCATCAGAACTTTTCTCTAGGGGGCAGCTAGGTGGTGCAGTGGATAGAGCACTAGCCCTGAAGTCAGGAGGAACTGAGTTCAAATGTGGTCTTAGACACTTAACATTCCCTAGCTGTGTGACCCTGGGCAAGTCACTTAACTTCAACTGCCTCAGCAAAAAAAAAAAAAAAGAGAGAACTTTTCTTTGTCTTTTAAGAACATCATTCTCCCCCACAAGTTCACAACCTCATAAGTAATCCTTGACTCTTCCCTCTCCCCCACTCCCCACATTCAATCCATTTCCAAAATTAGACAATTCTATGTCCACAATATATTTCAGATCTCCTTCTTTTTCCCTAATATGTTTAGGCTTTCATTGACTCTCACCTAGACCACTGCAATAGCCTCCTGATTAAATTCTCAGTTTCCAGGCTCTCTCTCTTTTTTATTAAAGCTTTTTATTTGCAAAACATGGATGTACAGGTAATTTTTCAACATTGACCCTTGCAAAGCTTTCTGCTACAAATTTTTCCCCCCTAGCCCCCACCCCTCCCCTAGATGGCAGGATATCCACTACATGTTAAAATACTTGACAAATCAAATATATGTATACATATTTTTACAATTATCTTGCTGTGCAAGAAAAATCGGATCTACAAGAAAAAAAAATCTGAGAAGGGAAACACAATGCAAGCAAACATCAATAGAGAGCATGAAAATGTTATGTTGTGGTCCATATTCATATCCCTCTCTCTGGGTGTATATGATTTTCTTCATCACTGAACAATTGGAACTGGTTTGAAACATTTCACTGTTGAAGAGCAGGCTCTCTTTTTTTCAAGCCATTCTCCACATAGCTGTCAGCATAATCTTCCTAAAGCACAAGTCTGACCATGGCATTCTCCTATTCCAAAAAAATTCAATGGCTCCTATTATTTCCAGAATGAAATACAAGCTCTTCAGCATGGTTTTTAAAGTCTTAAGAATCTAGCTTGAGCATATCCTTTCAAGATTATGACAATAGCACTACCCTCCACACTTTATGTTCCTTCCAGTTGAAGTGGCTGACTGGCTACTCTCTGATCTCATTTCAACCTTTGCAAAGACCATCCCCCATACATGGAATATTTTACTTCTACTTCCTAAAATTCTTATTTTCCTTCAAGATTCAGATCATGCCTTACCTCCATTAAAAATTCTTCCTCTGGCTAGAAACTGGAAACTGAATGGATGCCCATCAATTGGAGAGTGGCTGAATAAATTATGGTATATGAATGTTATGGAATATTATTGCTCTGTAAGAAACGATCAGCAGGACGATTTCAGAGAGGCCTGGAGAGACTTGCATGAACTAATGCTCAGTGAAGTGAGCAGAACCAAGAGATCATTATTCGCGGCAACAACAATACTATATGAAGATCAGTTCTAATGGACGTGGCTCTCTTCAACAATGAAATGCTTCAAACCAGTTCCAATTGTTCAGTGAAGAGAGCCATATACACCTAGAGAGAGGGATGTGAAATGTGGACCACAACATAACATTTTCATGGTCTCTATTGTGGTTTGCTTGCATTGTATTTCCTTTATCAGATTATTCTTTCTTGTAGATATGATTTCTCCTGCACAAAAAATGATGCAATAACTATACATATATTCGATTTCTTAAGTATTCTAACATAATTACCATGTAGTGGATATCCTGCCATCTAGGGGAGGGGTGGGGAGTAGGGGGGAAAAATTTGTAACAGAAAGCTTTGTAAGGGTTAATGTTTAGGAACTACCCATACATATGTTTTGCAAATTAAAAGTATTAATAAAAATTAAAAAAAAAAGAAAGTCTTCCTCCACCCTCCCATTTAATTCATTGTTAGTACTCTCTTCTTCATCAAATTATCTTGGAAATACCTCTTTGTTCATATGTTTTCTCCCTTCAGTGATATTAACCAATCAACAGGTATTGACAAAGTGCTTTCTATATGCCAGCCAAAAGAGTTATATTTCCTCAGCCAGACTGTGAAATCCTAAGGTTAGTGACTGTATTTTATTCTTCTCTAAAATCTGCTCTGAGCCAAGCCCAGGGTTGGACACAGGAAATACTCAATACTTGTTAATGGATTAAACACTTAATATTTTTCATGGAAAGTTAGCATGTTGTATAAAACAACAATTAATAATTATAACAAAGACTAACATTTATTTAGCAAGTTAACGTGTGTGTATACACATATATATGTGTTTTATAAATATGCATATGTGTGTATATGTGTATATATATACATACGCACACATATATTTAATCTTTTGAACTTTGCAAGGTTAAATGCTATCATTTCCATTTTACTGTATCTTAGAGATGTTGGGACTTGCTCAGGGTCACACAAATAACAATCACCATTATAAATTAAATCAATATTCATTTAACTTTACTTATTAATTAATAAATAACCAAAATAACTCTGTCAATCACATAACATTTAAAAATTTCCAAAGCACTTTACATAACAAGCTTGTTAGGTAAGTGCTACCTATTTTGGGCATGGGAGCATGGGACACTGCTTTCCCCAGAAAAAGTCATCTTCCTCTTGTACTCTAGTTTTGTTTTTTGTTTTTGTGTGTGTGTGTGTGTGTGTGTGTGTGTGTGTGTGTGTGTTTTTCCCACAATGTTATATAGTAAAGTTTATTTAAGAGACTTTACAATTGTCTATATCAGAAAAAAAGCCTAGTGCTCAAGTTTTAAAGAGAGCTGCCTGGGGCATTGAGAAGTTAAAAGTCCCACATGGCAGTCAGTAAGTGCATTAGAATATAAACTCTTGATTTAGGATCTCTTCTTTAGTAGCTCCAAGAAGAAGATGGGTCAAGCCTCTGTACTTCAGTTTCCTCCACCTAGCTAAAGGGTGTTGTGAGTATTAAACGGCCTGAGAAGAATACTCTGAAAGATGCTACTTATATCTCTATCATATTTGAAAGATGCTACTTATATATCTTGTCTTCTCAATGGGCAGCAAAGGGAAAGCATTTGGAACTGAAAATTAAGAAACAAAGAAACAACAACAACAACAAAAGAAATGAAGAGGGGCAGCTAGGTGGATCAGTGGATAGAGCACCAGCTCTGAAGTCAGGAGAACCTGAGTTCAAATCTGGTCTCAGACACTTAATATTCCCAAGCTGTGTGACCCTGGGCAAGTCACTTAACCCCAACTGCCTCAGCAAAAAAAAAAAAAAAAAAAAGAAAGAAAGATGCTACAGAAACATAAGACCTTTCCTGTCACCTGCCTGGAACTGAATGGCCTTGGCCACTGAATGTTGACAAACTGGTGTAAGTGAAGGCTGGTCCCAGTCTCACCAGGTCCACCTCCAGCTGCTGACACCAACAAAAGTCCCTCCCATCCCCAGGCCGTACCCACAAACCAGCCATCGTCACACTGCTGCATGACATCCACCTGGTCTCCTTCCCGAAGCTCCAATTCATCTTCATTCTGGGGCCAATATCGATATACTGCCCGGTACCTGAGGGAGGATATTGCTGCAGTGACCACAAGCATCTTTACCTTTCCTCATTCCACTCAACCATCACTTAGCAAACCTTTTCCCTCTACATACACTCTTTCACACTTGTTTTTGTGAAAACTCCAAGAATTTGTTCTCCCACAGCACAGCCAGGTGTACTTCCCTTCCAAACCCAACCCATCCTACAAGTCTATCTCTTCCAGGAAGTCTTCCTCCCTGAACCACACTGACCCTTTCTTTTCTCCTTTCTCAAAAATCAGTGTCAATCATTTCAAGACAAATAGAGAATCACAGATGTTCTTCACTGGAAGGAACCTTAGAGATCACTTAATCCAACCTCTAATTTTATAGATAAACTAAGGCCTAGAGAGGAAATGTGATTTGTATAAAGAAGAATCAGGAATCTCTTACCATCCACAGCTAAAAGCAATAATATTATAAATATATTCATATGTATATAGTACATTTGTTCCTCTGTCTCTTCACTTTTCCCTCTGGGTCAGGGATTGGCAAACTATGGGGCCTGGGCCAAATGTGTCTATCACCTGTCTCTGCTGGCCTACAAGCTAAAAATGGCTTTTATGGTTTTTGACTACTGAATTTGGCCCAGAGGCCATAGTTTTCTAACCCCATATATAGATTAAAATATTCCTGAAAGAACAAAGATTACCACATACACCACTATTGTCTTCCATATCTCCTGACCCACAGGGTTGGGTTTACTTGTTGAATTGAGTTGTATTTGGTTTCCTTAGTGGCCCTGAGTATGAAAGTCTCTACTCATTGGACCACATGCCCTATAATATTTCTCACTCCCATCTGACTATTTCTCAACTCATACAGACCAGGTGAAGATCCTCAGGGTTTCTGGTCAAAACAGAAAAAATTGTTATTTACAATCTCACTGAATGGGTGTTACCTCAATCAATCTGAGACCTGCTAAGACCATAGTTTAAAAATGTAAAATTCTCTCACTGCATCCATGGCAATTTCCTGCTGTCCCCGATCTATATCTTACCACTGGACCCAGAGGGCTCTAGAGAGAGAGACTTGTGACTCTGCACAGCCCCACCTCACTTGCAAGCAGTGATGTCACCTTCCTGGTATCATAGTTCTCTTCAAGAACAAAAAACAAACAACAACAACTCACGGGGTCCAGTGAATATTAGAGGTTCCAGAAGAGGAAGAAGAAGGGTCTTGATGAGGGCTGGGATCCCAGTGATGGGTTGGTAATGTCCTGGAGGCACCAAGACCCTAAGGGCGAATAATGAGAAAAGCATGGATTATTTTGAAGCATGTGTATAATGCAGGTAGACAAGAGTTAAACTTTCAAAGGATGTTATGGCTTAAAGAGAATCTTAAACCCTTTTCACTACATTTTCATACACTGGCTTGCTTTATTCAAATCATGACCTCAAAATGTATTTAGGTTTTTATTATCCCTACTTTACATATTGGTAACTGAGTATGAACATCTAAAATGCTTAGATTTTTAGGAAATCATGAAATAACTGATTATATTTTATCTATCCATTGACCCCCTTGGAAGCCACTCTGGACATGCAATGGGATGAGTGTAGTTTTGCTAATGTTCAGTAGTTTTAACTGTGTCCTGATTCTTCAAGATCCCATTTGTGGTTTTCTTTCTTTCTTTTCTTTTCTTTTTCTTTTTTTCTTTTTGCTGAGGCAATTGGGATTAAGTGACTTGCTGAGGGGCAAGTAAGTGAGCTAGTAAATCTCTGAGGCCAGATTTGAATTTATGAAGATGAGCCTTCCTGACTCCAGTCCACAAATAAGACCAAGTCCTAGGATCAAGATTCCTTTATAATTGGCATTCTCTGACTACTCCTGCCTAAAATGACTTCTTCTGGTTCAGGCTCTACCATAGACTAAGGGCAAACAAAGGAAGGTGGAGCAGGATGCAAGGTCCCAAGTTATCCCATTCCTGTTTGTTGGATTTGCTATGTTTAGAGTAATTAAAATGCTTGTTTATTTGTATGAAAATATAATGACATAAAAGGACCAGAAAAAGCTTAATTGAAATTCAGTCCAATAAAAATATAGTGCACCAGGCTAAGATGATATGGTCTCTGTGGAGGGTGAGGATCCTGCATAATTAATAGCCACCATCAGTACCCCACAAAAAGATTTCAATTTGTCAAAGAGTCTCATATGTTTTCAGAACTATATTCTAACTCCAAACTCTAACATATACAGATTGGTTTTCATTGCTCTGCTCAAACACAATTAACACCCACTCCCACTGGGCTATTTCGTACTCCATGGTCTACTTAGAATAAATGTCCCATTTTTACCCCACTAGCTACAGAAACAGGGAAAGAAGCCAATTTCTTATGTCTAAAGAGGGGATTTCTCCCTGACTTAGGATGCCTCATTCTCTTGATGGGAAATTGGGAGTCACCTGGGTTTGAGGTCTGGATGGAGAAGTCCGTGGGGAAGGTTCCTGGGTGCTGGAACGAAAGGCTAAACCAGTTCGATAGGGAGAGGTTCGTCCCCCCCAGTCAGTGGTGTCAGCTGTGCTTTGGGGTACAGAGGGCGAACCAGATAGCCTTGCTTGTCGAGAGGAGCCCAGGCGTGGGGAGCCAGGGACTTGGGAGCTAGCCAGGGTCAGGTGTGTGGGGGTAGGGCCATCTTCGCAGACCTTGACCCTGGGTTCCTTGGAGACTTGGATGTAGTTAGCAGGAAAAATGCCTTGTCGTCCAGTCCCTGAGATGCGCCCTTCGTACCAGTTTTCATCCACTTTTCTTATCAGGCAGATTCGCTCACCCTGTAGGGAACAGAGGAGAAAGAAAATGGAGCTTTCAATCAAATCTTTCCTTCATGAGCCTTCCTCTCCCAGTCAGGCAGACTGACATTCCCAAAACATTCCACCCCTTTCTCACCTCAGGTGTTTCCCTCACTTGAAGTTCCTTGCCCAATCCTGGTCTAAATTGTTATCTTTTTACCTGTTATTCTTCTCTACCCAGCCAGATTATGTGAATTTGTGGGGGATAAACTTTTTTATTTGAAAAAAACAAACAAACAAAACAAAACAACAACAACAAAACAAAACAAAAACACCACAAAAAACAAAAACCTGATTGGGGCAGCTATTTGGAGCAGAGGACCTGACATAGTTGTGTGACCCTTAACCCTGGGGATTGCCTCAAAAAAAGAAAAAAAGAAACTGATAAAAAAATTTTTAGAAACTTAGTCTTTTTTTTGTCTTCTCTCTAACGTCCACCTCATAGCAAGTTCTCAACACATGTTGATTATTTAAAGTAAAGAGACCAAAAGAAAGGGCCTTAGAAGTTCCTTAGAACTCTTTATGCCTCTTTCTCCTCCTTTACTTGCTGTTGTTATACTCTTTTCTCTGTTTTCTCTTCTAGCCTCCTTCAATTTCCCTGCCTCTTCCCACTTCCCCTTTGCCCAAATATCAAATTATATTTGTTGTTTATGGTCATATCTTCACCATAAAAATCGATCCAGAAAGGAGCCATAGTTCCCACTCTGTAGGTACTTACAGACCATAAGAAATGTGGTTCTGAAGCCAGTCACAACAGGGAAGGAAAATATTTTATCCAAACAAGTCAGGAAAAGAAAAATTTCAGACATGGGGAAGGTTGTTTGACTATTATTTTCTGCCCTCCCCCATCCCAATTCTGACATTCAACTAAAAGTTCCCTTGCCTTTCACTCCTTTCCCTCTGAACAAATGGCTAACTCACCTTTCGGAAGGACAGCTCCACTTCCAGATCCCCCTTGAAGTTGTATTGGGCCACAGCCTCTCCATATTCTAGTACCTGGTAGGTTGGAGGTTTGATGGGCTTTGGGATCTCATTTGGGGGCAGCACCTGGAAGAGATAAAAGGGAAGAAGCAAAGGTCAAAGGTTCCTGAATCAACCACCCACTGTATAAGGCAAGTAGGTGGCCCAGTAGATAGAGTGATGGATCTATTTAAATCCAGCCTCAGCTGTGTGACCCTGCACAAGTCATTTAAACCAGTTTGCCTCAATTTCCTCATCTGTAAAATAAGTTGGAGAAAGAAATGGCAAATCACTTCAGTATCAAGAAAATCCTCCAAAGGGTCATATATGTCACACAATCAAAAACAACTAAACCATAGCCACATTTATTGAACACTCACTTGGGGATTTATAGCAAGGAGTTACACTTCATTAGATAATCATTTACTTTGTATCATAGAGTTTATAAGGTACTTCATAGGCATCTCATTTGATTGTCATAAAATCTTATGATATAGGTATTATCTCCTTTTAGAAATGAAGAAACTGAGGCTGATCATGGTTGTGATATAATTGGCATCTATTAGCTAGCATCTGCTTGAGACATTATTCAAATCTAGTCCTTCCTGACTTTAAATCTAGCACTTCATTATTTCATCCCTATCTTTTGGAAGAAGACAACATGAGACTTGGCTAGAGGTGGGCTAGGGCCAGTTTTTGGAAGCTCTCAAGAGCCAACTGTTAAATTTTCAGTGTGGACATTTATTTACACCTTGGAAATCAATACAAATTAGAACCCGATTTGTTGCTCTGTTGAATGTTTAAGAAAGTGACTGAACAAATGTTTATAATGTAAATTAAACTTAAAGGTGTACTACAAACATTTTCCATCCCAAGGGAAGCTGGTTGTTAAACATTTACCAACACATTCCCTGGGTCAACATTTTAGCAAAGAATTTACAGATCAAGATTTGAAGAGTTATCTATTTAAATCCCCTCATTTTGTAGATGAAAAAGATAAGACCCAGAGGGGATTAAGCAACTTGCCTTCCAGGATTTGGAACCCAAATTCTCCAACTCAAAACGAAACATTCTTTTCACTGCAATCTTGCTTCCAGAAGTATTACTAACTTAATTGAAAACAAAGTATGTTGAGTTTCTCAGGCAAGAAGCAGTGATGAGTGGACAGAAAAGAACCCAACATTTTTTTAAAAAGAACATCAGTGACAAAGGGATAAGAGACACAAGCAGCAAATACTAAGTCTTAAGTTATTTGGAAGAGAAGGTATGTGCATTCCAGGTGGAGAAAAGTATGTGTAAAGATGTGAAAGTGGGAGTGAGGTGGGAGTGGGTGGGATAGCCTGTGTCCCTGGAATGAGGCATGAATTACAGTACAGAAAGCCAAGGGGAACCTTGAGGAGAAAGGGAGAGAGGGGAGGAAGGTGTGAGTATCTTATTTGTCTAGGGAGGGGTGGAGGAATTTGAGATGAGATTGATGGAAGGACCTCATGTCTAGAATTAAGAATTTTCCTTCGATTAAAAGCTGCCAGCCTTAGGCAAAACTTGTATTTTGGCAGTTTATCTTCCCCAGTTGCCTCCCTTCTCACTCCCCCAGGAGCTCCAATTGGTCTTTCTGGAGATTATAAAACACACTGCTCCTCAGGAAGGAGGGACATATGTTGTCTTGTGTGACCCATGGGAACTAACTGGGTGTTTATTTTCTATGGTGAATGCTTGTTAGCTAGTCCCTATATAAAATAGTCAATTTCTGTCTCCTGGCCTGAAATGCTCTCCCCTCAATTTCATTTCTTAGAATCCTTAATTTCCTTCAAAGTTCAGCTCAGATAATACTTCCTACCTAAGGTCTTTCCTGATCCTTGTAATTATTAATGTTCTTCCCCTACTCTGTTACATTGTCTTTATACAGTATATACATTGTAACTCCCTGGGAAGTGGAATGGAAACTCCTTGAGGACAAGGACTGTTTCATTTTCATCTTCCTATCCTTAGCACTTAGCACAATTCCTGGCATAAACAGTTTTAAATGCTTAGTAAATACTTGCTCAATTGAACTGAATTCCTATTTCAAAGGAAGATTAGGAATTAAAATTAAAATATTGGATTAAAAATTCCATTTTAGCATGGGATCATCAACAACCCAAAACATCTGCTAAATATGTCAAACTAAGGAGAAGGCAAAGACAAAAATTGAAGAGACTCTTCCTGAATTCCTTGAAGAACATAGAGAATACAGGTGGGACTCTCAATAATATTGATCAGACAATACAAGGACCCAACGCATTCTCCCAAATTGCACAGAACCTGGCCCTGAGACAAGGTTCCAATAGGCATTTATTACATCAGCCAATATGTATTTATTAAGTACTACCATGTGTCAGGTATGGTGCTAAGCACTGAACATACAAGGAAAAGCAAAGACATTCCTTGTCTTCAAGGAGCTCATAGTTTAATGGGGGAGACAACAAGCAAATACAGCAATTCAGGAATTAGGGCTAGAAGAGTTAATAAACACAAAGGATACTATGATAAAGAGTTACTATAGAGACAGGAATGCTGAAAATAAAAAGACAATGAAGAATATTCCCTACCTTCAAGGAGCTTACATTCTGCTAGGCAAAAATTTAATCCAAAGAAATGAATGCTAATTATAATATTTCAGGATCAAAAATGAACCCTTGGGGCAGCTAGGTGGTGCAGTGGATAGAGCACCAGCCCTGAAGTCAGGAGGACCTGAGTTCAAATCTGGTCTCAGACACTTAACATTCCCTAGCTGTGTGACCCTGGGCAAATCACTTAACCTCAAATGCCTCAGCAAAAAGCAAAAAAACAAAACAAAACAAAACAAAACAAAAAAACCCTTTAGGATATTTTAGGGAGTCATACATAAGAGTAGGGGAAGGAAGAGGTAATTAACCCTTCAAATTAATATAAAGTCACTTTTTCTGGGAACTAGTATAAGTTTCTGACCAAAGGGATATGAACATGACTTGCATTTATAGAACAATTTAAAGCTTACAAAGATGGTACTGACCATGCTGATCACTGACGCCAAAGTAGCAATTCAATGGAATGCCAGACCCTTGGCCACATCTGGCAGAATCCCTGCAAATGCCCTGGGGATCCAGGACTGCATCAGCTATCTTACCTGATCCTCCACTCTTTTCTCTACCATCTGATATAGGACTATTAGAACTATTTGAATCTTCCCTAACATAGGATATTCCATATTTTAATGAAAAATCTATTGGTCTCAAACCACTTCATTAATTATGTATTGTTGACCCTCTAGATATTCAGGACCAATTGTTTTTTCTTTGTCTTGTTTTGTGATAGATCTCTCTTTTGTAATCTCTCTCTTTCTTTTTTATTTTAAGAAAAATTATTACTTCCTACTTCACAGGGTTATTGTGAGGACCAAATGAAAATGGATGGAAAAATGCTCAAAGCACTCTGAGAGTTAGCTACTATTGTTGTTGTTATGAACTAGGTGGTGAGTTATTCACAATTGCTGAGTTGATATGCAGATGGAGACATGAATCTGAAAGGTTTTATTAAGGTAAAAACAGCAGAGCTTGGTGACAGACTGAATATGATAGGATTCTGGGTCTAGGAAAGAGAGGAACCCAAATTCCCAACCCACCAAAGAAGCCCCTCACTCACCTCTACATAGTTAGTTGGAAAGATGCCAAGCCGCCCATGATGCTCTCCCTCCAGCCAGTTTTTGTCCACCTCTTTGTGTATGTACACAATGTCCCCCTTCTGCAGGGTCAACTCCCTGGTGGCCATGCATAAAAAGTCACTCAAAGGTCCCTCAAAATCAAAAGGTGGTAGGGGAAGGTCATGGAAAAGGGGACTAGATCCTTGGGGTTATCCAAAGGTTATCCAAAACCTAGAAGAGTCTTTTTTTACTTCCTTCTTCTAACCTGGGTTCCAAGTTCTCCCCAATGGCCATTATTATTCCTTTGTGGACAGAGACACTATTAGGAACTGGGTCAAGAGGCAGAAAGCAGTTATGATTGAAAGAGGGAGAAAGATCACCCCAGGAAGGTGGTCTGAGGTGAGGGAAAGAGCTTACTCCCTATAGATCATCTTGAAGTTTCACATCTTAATTATTCTCAATATGGGGCTAATTAGTCAATTAATTGAATGTCTTAGGGACTATGAGATGAGAGTTCATGGTGAAGGAAAATTCAGGATATGATCACCACCATTCCTGGGCTGTGGTCATGGCCATTGAATACCTTCCTCTTTCAACATAACTCACCTATCCATGAAAACAGTCATATGCATGTAGGTTCACCCCCATTGTGTATATGTGGGAGAGGTGTCATATCTTATCACATAGAATTTATATGGTCCTGGGAAGCTGTAGCATGGATTCTTATATTTCACCATGCATATGATACTTTAGTGTCTTCCAGACTCTTTCTTCAGATTTTTAAAGAAGCCTGACTAGGAGTTTGAGGGGCAGGGTGGGGAGCTGGGAAAGCAAGGAAGTCTCACAATGCTGTAGCAATGGAACACAGGATAAAAGTTTTTTGACATTGTTGCCTCCAATGCTTTTGAGATGCCCCTTCCCATGATGCCCTAGTCTGGACCTGGGCTGAAATAAGATAAGTTAAGTCCAAGATAGTCAGGTGGACAGATAGCTTGGGCTCTTCTCAAAAATAGGCCAGTAATCCCCATTATCCTCCTTTCTAATGTGGTACACACAAATATTTGTCACATTCTCTAGCACAGGTTTAAAAATTCTCCATTTTCCCCAATCCTCTCCCCATATTCATCTCAGGCTATCAGAGGCATGGTAAACTTGAGGGCACTTGGGTCTGACTTTTTTAGGCCTTGTAGAAGTATGGGGGCTAATCAAGTCGGGTAAGCTCCACAGAAAGCAGACTGTTTGCTAGAGGAATGGGAAACTCCTATTTGTTGGCACACAATTACTTTTATATCTGCAAGAGGTAGAGTGGGTATTAGCTTTGGGGCTCTAACTTTGATAAGACACCTGGGACAAAGCCCTGTTTGCCCAATCTTGGTTATGGCTTTTCTTTGTGGGGCAAGACCCCATAGAAGCTTCTGAACTCCAATCTCATGAGAATACATAAGAAGTCAAGGTACTTGAATGGGTCTATGGGAGATACTCCTTCCCCCAAAGACGGGGGAGAGAGAAGGAAGAAGGGACACTTACTTAGGTGACTGAGCCTGGAAATCAAATTTGAGTCGCGCAGCCTTCATCTAAGTAAAAAAAGAGAAAGAACAGAATTTGCCCCTAGTCAAACTTATATACTTTTGAAAGTTATAAATGACACTAGTGCATCCCACTCTCTGGAAAATCCAGCCCCGAATCTTGGGATAATGACCAACACATACTACCCCTAAGCTACCTCTTACCTTCTTCTCTTCTTTCTTGGCCAGGCCATCCCCAGGCTCTGCTGAATCTGAATCTGTAGAGAACCAAAATTTCATCAGACCAAAGCCAGCACCAGAGTTAGATGAAATGGAATGGTTGGGAGTAGATGTCCCCATTGATGCCCATCAACCCACTCAAATAAGGCAAGGGAAAATATGCCAAAAGGATCTAGATTAAAGGATGAAAATGGGGGGGCAGGGAAAGAGGGGGAGTTGAGAGAAAAATCTGAGTCTTACCTTGGGTGGGGGGTGGGTAGAGAAAATCTCTCCGACCCAGGAAGGGGCTCCCTCCATCTTGCATTCTGTGGGGACTCAGGGCCCGAGACCTGCTATGGTAAAGTGCTTGGGACAGGCTGGAGGCTCTGGCTGGAGACAAGCTGATGGAATAGGGTGGGGGAGGGAGGTGCAGATACAGTTTACTACCTCCAGGATTTTCCCCTATCTTGCCAGAAACGCCATTCAAACGACCACCTCCACTCCCTAATCCCTAGATCTCAGCAGGATATCCGACTTCCTTTCCCTCCCGCCCCAAGCCAGGAAGGGGTGAGGCCATGGGAAGGGGGAGACCCTGAGAAGGAGAAGGAGGCCGGAGCCATGACGAGAAGTTGTGTAAGAGAACGGGACCCCACCATTCCGGTCGCCTTCCCTGGAAAAGCTCGCTTTCCCTCCCCGCCCAGCCGGTCTCCAGGGAGACCAAGAGACTCTAAAGCCAAAAAGTTTCGCTGCGCCCATGGAAACGGCAAGCGCACCCCCTAAGTTGCCTCCTTCCCCTCGGTGCCCCGTCTCAGAGTCCCGGCTCCGCCCCTGCCCCTCTCCGAGCTCTGCCCTGCCCTTCAGGACCGGACAGCCTTTCCTACCTCCACCTTGTTTTTCCTCTCTCCAAGTCCCTCCCTCCTCAGTCCCAGGATCCCAGGCTGATCTGCCCTTTCCACATCAGCGCTTCTGTCCTCCTCCTCCTCCTCCTCCTTCTCCCAGGATCGCGGTCCCCTTCCCTCTCCGGTCCTCCGTTTCAACCCTGCGCTTGTCCCACTCTCGGTGGAGCCCCTTCTCCTCCCACCTCCTGAGCTTCTCAGGGCACTCACCGAGCCAAGGGTCTTCTGTCCCGGGGGTGGCTAGCCTGCACCGAGCCCTGGGTGGGGAGAAGAGGGCGGGCGGGGGCGGGACTCAGCGGGGACTACGGTCGACCTCGACCGCCCTCTCCACTACAGCTGGGAAAGTTAGGGCTGGGGAAGGAGGGTCAGAAGGAGGGGCGGGATGAACGCAGGGTCCTAGAGTCTCTCCTCGGAGTGCCTAGACAGGACAGGAGAATAGAAGCGGAACCCGGACAGCCAGCCCGCGCATGCCGGGAGGGAAAGAAGGAAGGCAGGAAAAGAGAAAGAAGAAGCTGAGGCAGCCTTAAAGGAGGAGAGAAGGAACGAGATGAGCGGGCCATTCCATCCTCCAGCTGAAGTGACAGCCTCGGAATGAGGAGCAGGGTAACCCCAGGGCATCAGGGCACCTCTTCCAGACTTACAAACAAGAAGAAGGGACCCTAGCGGTCCTCTCCTAGGAATTTATTTTCCAAACTGAGCTTCTGAACTCAGAGAAGAGAGATGATTTCCCCAAGATCACCAGGGGAAAATATGGACCTAGAAGTCAGATCTTTCCATAAAAACCCACTACCTCTCCACTTGTTCTCACTTACTTTCTACATCCCACTCTATAGAACTAATCTGGAAGCCAAGCATCCCCTTCCCACCTCAGGAATCTTGCCCTTAAGTCTCTCCCCCTCTATGCCTCTCATTCTCCTAGTGGGCACGTGACAGGGTGATGGGACCAGGAGTGAGGGGTACCTTTTCCGGGGGCAGCTTCATCTCAATGGCTCGAATGTCTTTGTCTAGCTCCTCGGTCAGTCTGGCCAGCTCCCTCTCCAGTGAGATCTGAGGGGCAAATGGGTTGGGGTTCCCAGAAGACACAGTAGGTCTCACCCCCACTATCAGCGATATCTCCTTCCCAACTCTAAAAGCAAGGATGATCCACAAAGCATCTTCTCTAGAGGCAGGACACATTGTCCACACAATCAGGTCTCTTTTAAGGACACTGTATCACAGAATGATGTGACTTACTGCTCGAGCAGGCCCTACAATGTTTGTGCAGTCCTGGTAAGAGAAGAAGTCTTTACGGATTGAGGGAATTTCACAGCTGGATTGCTATAATACTGTGACCTCCTCAATTCCTCCTTTAACCCCACCTAGGTAGTGAAGTGAATAGAGCACCAGGACTGGAATCAGGAATACTCATCAACCTAATTTCAAATCAAACCTCAGACACTTACTAGCTGTGTGACCCTGGTTGCCTCAGTTTCCTCATCTGTAAAATGGGCTGGAGAAGGAAATGACAAACCGCTCCAGTATCTCTGCCAAGAAAACCCCAAATGGAGTCACAAAGAATCAACTAAAGACACAACTAAACAACAACATACCCCACCAGATTATTGTTATTATCTTCCCCAAATCCTTACTTTTAACAAGTCACGCTCTAGTTTGAAAATACCTCATTTTATTTCCTACCATATTACATCTAAAGTACTGAGTCTGCCTACACTCTCTCATCATATAAGAATATGTGCATTACACATACACAAAAGTATTTGCTTCTCACCCAGAATCAAAAGCAAATGAGGAAACTGAGGTATGTCCAAGTAAAGCCAATTTATCCTCATTGGGCAGCAGGGATGGTTTCAAAGAATGACAGGGGTTCATCTCTTCTAATATTCCTTATGTTTCCCAATATATACCCTCTACTCAGAGAAGTCTCACTGGTCCATGATCATTCATAGAACTGGAAGGCACTCTAGTAATCATCTCATTTTGAGAGTTTTTAACCTGTAACCTGGGAACCTATTTTTTAAAAATATTTTGTTAACCAGCATTTTAATATAATTTGTTTCCTTTGTATTCCCATTTTTATTTTATCCATTTCAAATCTTTTTTTTTTCCAGTGAAGGGACTCATAGGATTCATCAGACTGCTAAAGAGGTCCATGATACAAGAACTTATTTAGTACAACTCTCTTATTTTTCAGAAAAGAAAACTCTGATCCAGGGAAAAGTAGCTTGCTCAAAGTCAAACCAGTCTCTTTGCTTATATTCTTCTTCTAACCTGGAATACCATTTTCTTCATTACAACAATATAAATAGCATTTTTATTGTAAGCATATTATTTAATATAATTGTATTATAAATAATATAAAAATACAATAAAATAATGCTGCTATTGTTTAATAACCAGAAATACTAGAAGGGTTTGCTACTCTTTACACTCTAGTTTACACTCTTCAGTTCATTTTACAAATGAGAAAACTGAGACAAATAGGATTAAGTGACTTGCCCAGGATCACACTGCTAGTTAATGTCTGAAGCCATACTTGAACTCAGGTCTTTGTAATTCCAGACCCAGCACTCTATCCACTGTACTACCTAGCAGCTCTAATAGAATCATAATAACAGACATTTCTATGGGGTTTAAAATTTGCTAACTGTGATCTCCTGTGATATTTTCATTGAAAAATAACTTAGCTCTTAAATCACAGGATCATAGATAGGGAACTAGAAGAGATTATGGAGGCCAGCTGATCCAGCTCCCTATTTTACAGATGAAAAAGCTGAGGTACAGAGTGGGTAAATAATTTATCTAACCTCATGCAGGTAGTACCCAGCAAAGTTGACTCTCAAGTGCAAATTTCTTGCTTGGTTTGTTCATTGTTCCCCTAAATAGATTTTGAACTTTGAGGTAAAAGCCTTGTCTTCTCATTTGTATCCCAACTAGTGTCTACTACCATGCTGGGCACATGGTGGATGTTTAGTAAATTCTTTTTATTTTTATTTATTTATTTAATTATTTTTGCTGAGGCAATTGGGGTTAAGTGACTTGCCTAGGGTCACACAACTAGGAAGGATTAAGTATCTGAGGATGAATTTGAACTCAGGTTCTCTTGACTTCAGGGCCGGTGCTCTCTCTACTGTGCCATCTAGCTGCCCCTGTTTAGTAAATTCTTATTGATTGATCTGTGGGTGGGATGGAGATCCCATTTGCAAAACTGCACATGGTGACCCAGAATTCATACCTTTGGGTCTGAGGAGGAAAGTCTTGCCCAGGTCTTTTGCCATCTTTTCTCCTTTCCTTTCCCAACCCAACCCCAACATCCAAACCATGCCCTTCTCCCACCCACCTTCACTTACATTGGTGCCCAGACAACACTGACACTCACCTCAATTGGTAAAGAGGGCTTCTCAGCAGGTTCATCCACCAGAGGCTTCTTGGGCTAAGGGGTAGGTCAGGTCAGATCAAGGGAATTGGGACTGGGATAGTTCCCAGACTCTTTCCCTTTGGGGCTCCTTTTGATGATTGCCTGGTCTTTGGCTGAGCAGCCCTGGCTAAAGGCAGCCCCTACTTTTAACTCTCCACCCCAGTTGATGTCCCCTTACCCTCTTCCCTGTTTCTAATTCTTGCAGAAATTGATTCCACGAGTCCTCAGTCCAGATATCTTCAGCTTTCTTCTGGTACCTGACCACCTAGGTGAGCAAGCAGAGAATATGAAGTCAAATGGAGTGACCTGGACACCCAATTTTGTCATCTGAAGAAAGTCATTCATCCCTTTGATGATATGCCTTATCCAGGTGCCTTATCGGAGCATGAAGCCTAAAAGTGTATCAATGGCCACTACTGAGACCAGGATGAACATCACTGATCTCATTCTGAGTACTCTCTGTGTCAGGCTAGGCACAAGTATGTTTCAGGGTGAGCAAGGGCAGGAGGTAATGAGTGGGATGGATTGGAGCCTAAGGTGTGTGTACCTGAGGTCTTGTCTGCAGGACAGGTGAAGTTCTGGGCTTGTAGCTGAAGATGTTTCCAGTCCCTTCTTTAGGGTCCTTGTGACTCCTCCTAGATAAGGGGGAGGATAATCATTGCTTTCCTGGAATATGACTGAGGGGGGGGAGGGCTTTGAGAGAAGTTGGTCCAGGGAAAGGGAGCTGCTTTCTTTTCTCCATAGTCTCAGTTTTAGTTTGTGGTCCTTTCCCTATATGCAAGCACTTTCTCCTCAGCCTCAGAAGACCACCGGCCAAGTGAGGTAATGAATGGGGTAAAAGGAAGGTTTTTTTTGTTTTGTTTTTTGCCTATTTTGTGCCAGGAACTGTGCTAGGGACATCCCATACTCACAAAGGTCATACTGCTAGGAAATGTCTGAGGCTGTATTTCAACTCAAGTCTTCCTGACTCCAGGCAGTTGCTTCAATTATAAAATGGAAATAATAATAGTATCTACCTCCCAAGATTGTTGGGAGGATTGAATGAGAATATATTTGTAAAAGTGCTTAGCACAGTGCCTGGCACATAGCTGGGGCTTGATAAATGCTTGCTTCCTTCCTGCCTTCCTGGCATACTAGCTCCTATCACTCACAGGACCCTGGGTCACTTCCTCTATTGCCTAGAAGCTTCTCTGCCTGTTTTCTATCCTAAGCAAGGGACCTGATACATATGCTCTTGTCATTGCTATATATATTTTTTTCTTTTTAAATTGTTTTTCCTTAATAGAGTTTTTTTTCCAAACACATATAAAAATAGTTTCCAACATTCATTTTTATAAGGTTTTATGTTCCATTTTTTTTCTCTCTTATTTTCCCCCTTTCCAAGACAGCAAGTAATCTGATATAGGTTATATGTTTGTTTGTTTTTTAAATAAATCAGCTGAATTTAGTTTCAAATACTATTGGGATAAAAATGTCCTGATACATCAAATGTCCACCACCAAGGCAAAAAAATAGCAAACCCACCCAGTTTTATTAGAAGGTGAACATGATGAAGTTTAAGAGCTTTGGGATTTGAATTTGGAAAGTTAGGCAGTTCAATGGAAAGAAGGCTGGGTCCAAGGATCTGGATTCAAATTTTTAATGGATTGACCATAGGCAAATCATTTAACTTTATTGTAACACAAGAGTGTTTTTCTTTGCTATTTGAATCCCCAGTGCTTTCTACAGTGTCTGGCATATAGTAAGTGTTTAATAGATTTTTTAAAAAATTTATTTAGTTGGCCACAGAGGACAATTATAGCTCAAAACTATCATCTTCTAGCTGCCATTTCCCCTCTCTAATTTGGTTTCTCCATGTGTAAAATTAGGGCTAAAATAGACAATCTCTCATTCTAGTCAGCTCTTCAGTAGAGGGGACTTGATGTGGGCGAGCTTCAGCTCTGACATTGTCTTTAGTATCTTGGCCAGAAACCCATATTTGCCAGTTTTTCTAGAACCAAACAATGTCAGAACTAGAAGTCACCCTAGAAACCAGAGAGTCCAAATATTTCAATTTATACATGGGAAACCTGATGGCTGATGCAAAGTAACACAAAGCCATTACTACAACTAGCTTCTGGGATGCTCCTTCCAAATGGGCCATCAGCATCAGGCAGATTTCATTGAATCAGAAGTTTAATCAGATAGACTGGGTAATCAGTCCACCAGAATTTGCTGGCCTATTATTAGGTCTCTGGTCATATATCACTATGATTTAGCAGTCCAGTACTAACTGAAAATCATAACAAGAAGCCACACCTAAGGATGTGTTTCAGATGAGGAAACTTAAAAGAGATTTAAAATAATCCTGACAAATGAATAACAAATGCATTGATTTTATTTGTTTGGGGCAGGTTGGACTGGGTTGGGGATCCCCTATTCAGATGAATAGTCAGACTGAGACTCTGCTGGCTCCGAGCCTGACACCTTGTCACAGCCAAATTCATTCAAAGTGAAGACCAGGTATTTAATTTTTAATCTTTTCCCTTTCACTGGCACCCCCATCTTCCCATCAGCCACAGCATGTTCTGAATTTCTTTTGGAGGATCCATTTAGAAAGGAGGTTTCCAATTTGAGAGGAAGGGAGGTGAGGTTAAAATGAAAAGCCCTGTTCAAAGTAAACAAGGAACTTGTGTCTTGCTTAGAGATGACCCATGATGACAAAGCAGGTGTGCCAAGATCCCAGGGACCAGTGAAGTGAGTTCTGTCATCCAGCCTGGCTTTGCCAGCAACAAGCCCAACTGTATTTTCTCAGGGAGGCACAGAAGGGAGGCTGCTTTCAGCCTATCTTCCCGCTCTGACACTAATAGCTAGCAGAGTCCAGAGTGGCTAACAATTGACTGTGGCTGGCAGAGGGCACGTGAGATCTGAAGAAATACCATGTTTCACTTTGTATTATAATTATCCATGTATGCATCTCACACTTCGGTTACATTGTGAGCTCCATCAAAAGTAGTGAACAGAGTGCTAGACTTGGGATCTGGATGTCTTAGATTCAAATTCTGCTTCAGATATTTCCTAGCTGCGTGGTTCTAGGCAAAGCACTCAAACTCCCTGTTTCAGTTTCTTCATATGTAAAATGAGGGTGTTGGAGCTAATGGCCTCGGAAGTCCTTTCCAGTTTTGATCCTACGCCAGAGTTCCTTATTTAAACTTTGCAACTTTTCCAGCCTAGAGATGGGTCCCTTTTTTTTCATTGAATGTGAAATTGTCTTAAGCTCAGTGACCAAGTGCTTGGCTTCCCGATATGGCCACCAGAGGGAGTCAGTTCACTATAGGGATGACCATCCATTCTAGGATTGGTCCTACCACCATTGCTCTCACTTCCTCTGGCTCAGGAGTGGGTTGGGGGTGCAGGGGGTGACAATGAAAAGCTTCACCCCCAAAGCCAAACAGGGGG
>JAJPUD010003948.1:157773-219520 GCA_023553655.1 Myrmecobius fasciatus
TCACAGAAAGACATATTAAACACTTATTGGCCTGAAGTGGGAGAGAGATATAGGATCTAAAAACCCAGGTGATAGTGAATTCTCCTTATAGAGAGAAGCTGGAGCAGGGGTCACTGTTCAGGAACAATTGTTGGGGTGCGCTCTCTCACCTTTGCCTTGCTCCTCAAATGCCCAGTCCAGCTGAAGCTCTGGAAGAGAGAGGAAGCAGGTCATGGATCTCTAACCTCTGCCTCAATCCTCCTCCCATGCCAATGGCCCTCCCTTCCCCTTTGGGAGGTAGGAGAATGAGTCAGGCCCAGAAGAATGTCTAGAGGGAGGGCAGGAATCAGGAGGGTAGCTCTAAGGAGGTCTGGAAATGCTTTGGCTATTCAATGACTCTGGACTGCTTCCAGGTAACTGGAGATTTCCCACCTCTCTGCTTAGATCCACCCACCTATCTCCACTTTAAGCTAGCAGGGCTGGTCCTTAGCAAAATGGCCAAGTCAGGGAAATCCATCTTTCTTGTTTAGGACCCTTTGTGCCTGGGAGAAAAGCATCAGAGAAATTTCAGGCACTACTAACATGTTAGCGACCTCCATGGCCATGGCCAATATTTTAATTTTAAATGAGGATTGTAGGGACCTAGCTAGTTTTACCATAAAGAAATAAATAACTAATGTTGACATTTTGGGAACAGACATTCACCTATTCGGCATGCCTCTAAGTCCTTGAAACTACCACAAATTAACAAATTAAGAACAGATAAAATAATGGGTGACCCAGCCACCCATAAGTTCTTCTCTGAAGAGGAGGAGTAATTATTTCCTTGCCAGATGTAATACAAGTTAGAACTTGGATCTCCACTCAAATTGTAAGGAATTGTAAAGAAAGTTGTAAAGGACAACAGAGACTATCTAGTCTCTCTATAATACACTGGAGCTAGTAGTTATCCAAGATCTATGTGCTAATTAGTAAAAGCTATTTTTTCTATAGTGCTGACTATGTGCTAAGCACTTTGCTGAATGCTTTACAAACATTTCATTAGGTTCTCACAACAACCTAGGGAAGGAGGTGCTATTATTATCTCCATTTTATAGTTGAAGAAACTGAGACAGACAGAAGCTAAATGACTTGCTAAGTAACATAGCTAAAAAGTATCTAAGATTGCATTTGAACTCATGTCTACCTGACTGTAGGTCTAATAGACTTTATACTGAACTACCTAGATGTTTCATTGCCTCAATGACCTGTCATTTTGCAAGTTCCATTTGCTCTGCTAGTTTTATTCTTCCAGGCCCAGCAGACTAAATGTGTATTCTTTTTTTTTTGTTAGTTTCTTTTTTAAATAGTATTTTACTTTTCTTTCTTTCTTTCTTTTGCTGAGGCAATTGGGGTTACGTGACCCCACAAGGTCACACAACTAGGAAGTGTTAAGTGTCTGAGACCAGATTTGAACTTAGGTCCTCCTGACTTCAGGGCTGGTGCTCTAACCACTTCACCACCTAGCTGCCCCTGTTTTACTTTTCCAAATGTATGCAAAGATAGTTTTCAATATTCACCTTTGCAAAACCTTGTATTACAAATTTTTCTCCCTTTCTCCTTCCTCCTCCCTCCCAAGACAGCAAGCAATCCAATACAGGTTAAACATGTGCAATTCTTGTAAAATATTTCCATATTCATCATGATGTGCAAGAAAAATCAGATCAAAAAGGAAAAAAAATGAGAAAGAAAAAAAAAACATAAGCAAGCAAACAAGCAACAACAAAAAATGCTATGTTTTGTGCAAGAATGTTTGTGGCAGCCCTTTTTGTAGTGGCTAGAAACTGGAAATTGAATAGATGCCCTTCAATTGGAGAATGGCTGAATAAATTATGGTATATGAATGTTATGGAATATTATTGTTCTGTAAGAAATGACCAGCAAGATGATTTCAGAGAGGCCTGGAGAGACTTACATGAACTGATGCTGAGTGAAATGAGCAGAACCAGGAGATCATTATACACGGCAACAACAGTACTATATGACGATCAATTCTGATGGACATGGCTCTCTTCAACAATGATATGTTTCAAACCACCTCCAATTGTTCACTGAAGAAAGCCATATACACCCAGAGAGAGGGATGCGAAATGTGGACCACAACATAACATTCTCATACTCCTTGATTGATGTTTGCTTACATTGTGTTTCCTTTATCTGATATATCATTTGTGTAGATAAGATTTTTCTTACACACCAATGATAAGTTTGGAAATATGTATACATATATTCGATTTGCCAATATTTTAACATAATTAACATGTAGTGGATATCCTACCATCTAGGGGAGGGGTGGGGAGTTGGGGGGAAAATTAGTAACGGAAAGCTATGTAAGGGTTATTGTTGAAGAATTACCCACACATATGTTATGCAAATAAAATAAAAATTTAAAAAAAAAATGCTATGTTTTGATCCATATCCAGTCTCCATAGACCTGAATGAGGATGGCTCTTTCCATCCCAAATCTATTGGAATTGCCTTGGATCCTAAATGTGTATTCTTTCTTCTACATGATATAGCCCATTAGATTGTGAGTTCCTGAAGAACAGATACTGCCTTTTTTTTGGTTTTCCTTTGTAACCCCAGGGCTTAGCAGTGCCTGGCACATAGCAGGCACTTAATAAATGCTTTTTATCCTTTGAAAACTTGAAGGCAGCTATCATGTCTTCTTAGGTCTTTTCTTCTCTAAGCTATACATATCCCAGGTACTTTACACCAATTTTTATATAGCACAAATCGTCCCAATTGCCTTCTTTTCCATGCTCTTTAGTTTATCAATTTCCTTCCTAAAATTTGGCACCTGGAAGTGAGCACACTGCAGCAGGTATGATTGTATCAGAGCAAAGTAGAGAGGGCTGCCCTCTCTACAGATCTGACGCTGTGTTTCTCTTAATGCTGAAGAAGATTACATTAACTTTCTTAGTTGCAATATCACTCTATTGATGCATATGAAGCTTGCCATCTTGTATTTAGGAACAAGACTTTTTAGAAGCAAAGGCTAAAACTTTTACATCGACTTCTAGTGTTTCATTTCACTACATTCCTAATGTTTTTGAATTATCTATGCTTTTATCCAAATTGTGAAGAAAAAATGCTAAAAAAAAAAAAAAAGCACAGGTACAATTTGGGATCCATGGGGAATATCAGGGGAGAGCTCCTTTTAATAGTATTTACACAGCAGTTTGAGAGAGCAATATAGTTTATGGCAGCTAGGTGGTGCAGTGGATAGATAGTAGAAGATCTGAGTTCAAATGTGGCATCAGAAATTTACTAGCTATGTTACCCTGGGCCTCAGTTTCCTCATCTGTAAAATGAGCTGAAGAAGGAAATGACAAACAAATGACAAACCACTCCAGTATCTCTGCTAAGAAAACCTGAAACAGGGTCAAAAGAGTTGAACACGATTGAAATGACTCAATAACAAATGCATTTCATAGACCATGTCATTTTATCCTCACAATGATCCAGGGAAGTCGGTACTGTTATTTCCTTTTTACAGAAGGGGAAACTGAAATAGGAAGTGGTTACAGTGACTTGCCCAGGGTCACATGGCTAGGATTTGAGGCAGAATTTAACCCCACATTATCAAATTTAATCCAGAGATCTACTAGCATTTCTACTCTTCCAGGTCTAGATTCAGCTAACTAAACTCTCTCCAACAGTGCAGCTCAATGCAAATCTGAACTCTTAGATGAGATTAAAATGTAATTTAGAAATATTTAACAAAATAACAAATAAATGTTAATATGTGGCTTTATAAGTCAATAAAAGATCCTTATGTAGCATTTAGACACTTCTGGTCTCACCGACATCTCTTTATCTTTTCCTCATGAGAGATTCTACCAAGAGCTTTGTTAAAATTGAGACACTCTCTAGAGCATTCCCCAGGAGAAATTGAGTGATTCTATCAAAATGAATCCTCCCTCTCCCTCACTTCCATATCCATTCACTTGCCAAATCTGGTTTATTTTACCTACCTGTCCTCTTCTCTCCACTCATACACCACTGCTCTAATTCAGCTGAACTACAGCCACAGTCTCCTAATTGGTTTCAAGTCTCTTTCCATTCCAAGCCATGCTCCATGCAGCTAGTTACCAATACAACCTTCCTAAAGTACAAGTCTGATCATTCTCTCCCCTGATCAAGAACCTTCAATAACTCCCTGTGCCTCTCCTGAGCTTGATATTTAAACCCTTTCCTAATATAGCTTCAGTTTGGCTTTTCAGGCTTTCTCTAGCCCTTCCTGCATCTTACTCCTGATACACATGCTCCAGCCAATTTCTTGTTCCTTGTACTTGGTATTCCATTTCCTATCACCCTACCTTTGCATAGGCTGTCCCTCCTTTCTTTCTTCTACCTCTAAGAAGCTTCCTTCAAGCCTCAGATCCATTGCTTTCTCTCTGAGGAAGCCTTTCCTTGACTTCTCCCTCCTCCTCAAATCCCTTAGAACCTTTCTCCCCTTCTTGTTCCCCAGCCACCCCCAATTCTATGCGTGTACCAGCCATGACAAGATTGTTTCTCACCTGGAAGTTTTCGGTGGATCTGCTGGAACATTTTTCGGTACCAATCCCTTGGGCTGCCTACGCTCTGGGAATACAGAAGGCAAAGTTAAACAACCCTCCTTTTCCTACTTCCAGGACATCTTGGTTGAAATCCAGCCTCATGGGCAGCACCCATCCTGGAGTTAGGAGTTAGGAACCTGAGTTCAGTTCCAGCCTTAGACCTTACTGTGTGACCCTGGGCAAATCACTTAATTCCAACTGCCCCCAAAAAATAAAGCACAAAAAAAGAAAGGAAAGAAAATGCAGTCCCAGAAGGGCTCTGCTGAGCTGATATTATAGGGAAAAAATAGTATCTCACTTTGGAAGCAAGTCAACACCTGAACTTCAAAGTATAATTTTAAAGTTACCTGAGGTACTGAGATTGAATGACTCCTTCAAGGTCATAGGTTCACTAAGTGTTAGAAGCAAGATGTGAATGCAGATCTTTCTGATTCTGAAGCCAATTCTCTAACCAAGGCAGTTATGTGGTTTAGTGCAGTAACTGGAGCCTTGGATTCAAGAAACTGAATTTCTATATTGCCTCAGACACTTGCCAGCTATGTCTGGCCCTCTTCAAGTCATTTAATCTCAGTCTCTTTCTCTCTGTCTCTTTCTGTGTCTCCCTCCCTCTCCCTCCATCTCCTTCTTCTTCTCTCTCTCTCTCTCTCTCTCTCTCTCTCTCTCTCTCTCTCTCTGTGCTTCCCTCCCTCTCTCCTCTCTCTCTCTCTTTTTGTCTCTGTCTCCCTCTCTCTCTCTCTCTCTTCTCTTTGTGTGTGTGTGTGTGTGTGTGTGTGTGTGTGTCTCCCTCTCTCCCTGTCTCTGTCTCCCTCTTTGTTTCTCTGTCTCTATCTCTTTCTCTCTCCATTTCTCTGTCTCTGTCTCTCTCTCTCCCTTCTTCCCTCCCTCCCTCCTTCTCTCCTTTTCTCTCTTTTTCTCTGTGTGCCTCTCACTGTTTCTCCCTCTTCCCTTTCTCCCCTACCTTCTCTATCTCCTTCTCTTTCCTTTTCTTTCTCTTCCTCCCTCTTTTCTCCTCCCTCTCTCTCCCCTCTTGTCTTACTGTCTCTCCTTCCCACAACCCTGTTTTAGTTCCTTAATGTGGAAAATGGGGATAATGATAGCACCTACCTCACAAGGTTGCTTTTGAGGGTCCACAATGAGATAATATTGGGAAAGCTTAAAGCACTATACAAATTCTTTATATATAATTTACAGTGCTTCTTCCTTATAGTATCTCAGAGGGTATGTACAAGTATTATTATCCCCATTTTACAGATGAAGCACTAGGGTCACCATAAGATCAGAATCCAGGCCTCTCCTAAGTTTGAATCCAGTACTCTTTCCACTATGAGTGGCACATATCAGTGTGAAGTAATAGAAAGAAGGCTAGAGTCTTAATACATGGGGTATTTCTGAACTCAGGGGGAATTAGGTGGTGCAATGTGTAGAGCACTGGGCTTAAAGTCTTTCTGTTTGCCTCAGTTTCCCTATCTGTAAAATGAGCAGGAAAAGGAAACAGCAAACTAATCCTGTATCTCTGCCAAGAAAACTCCCAAATTGCCTCATGAAGAGTCGGACATAACTGAAACAGTGAACATCATGAGGTCAGCATCTATCTCTGTCCCCTTCTCCCCTCCTCCTCCTCTCTCCCTCAGTGGTTCCCCCAGCACTCACAGAACGGGGAGCGATGGGCATGCCAGTCTCATCCACTGGTCCGATGCCCTCATATTTGACCCAACACTTGTCCCGCTGCTTGCTGCCTTTGGTCCATGTGGCTGACCAGTTTGGGCCACCCTGGGCTATGGGTTGCTTGGTGCCTGCAGGGACCTGGCTCTCAGAAACAGGCCAGGTCTGATACCAAGAAGGATCTGTAGGTCGCATTTGAGAGACGGAAGAGAGAGAGAAAAGAACAGTGAAGAGGAATCAGTGAGTTTACCCTCAGGTTTGCCAGGACAAGTAACCCCTGACCTTTTCTGAGTTATGACATTCTGTTTGTTTGATTTTGTGACATAAGCACATGCAAGTGCACCCGGTGTCCTCCAGATAAAAGGAGCATATAGTACATATTTACTCATTTTTTTAAAAGTAAATCCAAACTGATTACATTGTGAAAATGTTAGGACTTAACATTAAAAATGATTGGAAATTCCCTATGGATTGTCAGTATAGCCTTCCTTTCCCAGGAGAGTCATTTTAGGATGGGGGAGGGTTCCTCAAAACAATATCATTTATGAAAATGGGATTTTCTAATCAGATTTTGTTTGTCCACCCCCTCCCCCCAGCTAGACTTCTTCTTTATCTTCCTTCACTGGAAGGATGAAGGCAAGCAATTTGATTCACATTCCCACTGACTCCTTGGATCTCCTGAGCTAGGGACCCCTTTTTCCTTAGCCCACAGACTCCCATGAAATCCAGTGAGTCTCCAAGGATAGCAAGCAGACTAGCCTTGAGAGTCCTATCCCAGGGTGGGGGGTTCTTGTCACCTTCCCTCTCTATTTCTAGTCTCTCTAGCAACCAAGCTCTGGCACTGGCAAGCATGCCTTGAGCTGTCCCTCGTACAATGAGGAGTATGTGGGGAGGGGGCAGGATTTAAGATTTGTCCTCCATCCCTAGGGGTTGGGCCAATTTTGGGGAACAGTTGTGAGAAAAGGGGACAGTTTAAGACTAGACCTCCATCCTTGGAGGTTTGGTTAGAGTTGGGGGGGAAGGGTAACAACTGTGCTCTTCCACAGAGTTGTGCTGGCTTGGAAGTTTTTGGTCCATTGGAGTCTTCACTCTCTTGGGCGGTGTAAGCTCATGGGGAAAGAACACATCTGTTTTGCTCCCAGCATGTGTGCAAATTTGTAGTACATATAAGAGAGAAGTTCACAAGAGGCAATGTTGAGGACATGGTTAGTTCACAGAGGGACTATAGCTCAGGAAAATATCCAGTGGATGAGGGCATCAGCAATCAAAGGAACCCTCCTGCAGCAAAAAGAGTCAAATAATTTCTGCTTTTCTTATCCCTTCCACCTCCCTGCCTCCCTGGGTCAGAGCAACATCGTCCCCTCTCAAACTTTGCCCTCAGAATGGCCTCAGGGGGATGGCTATACCTACATGTACACATATGAATATAAATATATTAGGGAATGACGGGAAATGCCTTGGGCATCCCTTATGTACACGTGTGTACATACATGTATGTGTGTACACGACACTTTGAATGTGCATATATGTGGGAGGGGGGTTTCTAGCAAAGGCAGACAGAAGCCAGCACCAATCTGGTTCTGAGGAAATGAAAACCTGGGGAGGTACCAGAGACAGGACCACCCCACCTCCAATGTACGAATGGAGAAAGATGTGGTTGGGGAGGGAAAAGGCCCCATAGCTTGTCTTCCAGTCTTTCAGGAGGAGTCTGACTCACAAGGAGCAAAGCTTTGGGCCTAGGGAGATGGGAGCAGGCAGAGGACAGATAATCTGAGCGAGCAAACCTGGGACAGCTCTGGCGGGCGCCGAGTGCCCATTGCACACAGTCCTGGGGGCTGGATCATGGAACTGGAAGTTGAGCGTGTTGGAGCCACCGTTGCGGAGCACAGGCACCTGTCCGAGTTAGGGAGGGAAGCAGGGAGGAGGGGTCAGTTCACAGAGCACACGGGGGATGCGGGGCCTGGCAAGAATCCCACCGGTGAAGGCATCAGGAACCCAGAAAGAAGCCCAATGATTTCCCAAAGCCCTGCCCTCAAAATAATCCGCCTCCCCAGGCCAGGGCGACACTCTGCCCTCAGATGGCCTCACTCACCCGGGTCCCTTGTCGGTGCGGTGATGTCTGTGCCTGCAGGTGGCCTGGGATGAAATCAGTGAGGCTGAGCCCGGGGGGAAGGCTGTAGTATGGGGACTGCATGGCCTGGCCAGGGCTCACGGACCCGGAGGGGACCAGTTCTCCCTTGGGAAAAGGACAAGGGAAAGCTGGAATTGGCCTAGAAGCCCCAGCCCCTTCTGGGTGTGGATGGGGGTGAGGTCTGGGGAAGGGTGTCTGGAGTGTCACCTGGACTCCCGATGCCCCAAGAGGCAGACTCCTCACCTGGGCACCAGCCGTCAGCTCTGTCCCTGCTCCTGCTCTTGGCGCCGCCTCAGCCGCCGGGATCAGGCACAATGAACTGCTTGTCTGAGTGACCCAGGAACTGCAGGAGGGGGTGTGGAGGACCAGGGTGGGGGAGAGGATAAGAGAGGAGAGGGATAGCAAGGAACAGGGGATCATGGGAAATGCCTCGGTCATCCAGGCATACCCCACAGGGATCTCAAAGCACTTTATGACTTCCTCCCCAAAAAGAGAAATGGAAACAGCTGTTGGGCACAGCAACACAGGAAGGAGGGAGGGGAACTAGCCTAGCCTGGCTATGTGCCCCCAGGGAGGACAGCCAGGCTCCCTCCCCTTTGTCCCAAGACCAGGCAGTGCCTCTGGGGTGAAGGGGAGAAATCATCTTTCCTGAGTCAGGAGTTAAACATGAAATGGTCATAGCCTTTCTGTTCTGCTTTCCTTCCCAGGGGCTCTGGGGACTTCAGAATGCTGATGGGTACTGGCCTGCCCTCAGTCCTGGGCTCCAGATGCTCTTGTCCTGCATCTCTTCCTCTGTGTCTGTCTCTCTGCATATCTTTCTCTGTCTCTGTTTTCTTTGTGTCTCTGTATGTATGTTTCTGTCTCTGTCTCCTGCGTGTCTATATTTGCTTGTCTATATTTTCTGTGCATTTATGTGTTTTTGTCTCTTTCTGTTTTCTTCGTCTCTATATTTCTTTGTCTGTTTTCTGTGTTTATGTGTCTCTGCATGTGTGTTTCTGTCTGTCTCCTGCGTGTCTATATTTGTTTGTCTATATTTTCTGTGCATTTATGTGTTTTTGTCTGTCTTTCTGTTTTCTTCATCTCTATATTTGTTTCTTTGTCTATGTCTTCTGTGTGTTTCTCTG
Source organism: Myrmecobius fasciatus (assembly GCA_023553655.1). Taxonomy (NCBI): domain Eukaryota; kingdom Metazoa; phylum Chordata; class Mammalia; order Dasyuromorphia; family Myrmecobiidae; genus Myrmecobius; species Myrmecobius fasciatus. Next base: position 167,271 of record JAJPUD010003948.1, read on the forward strand.
TCTCTATGTATGTGTATCTGTTTGTTTCTCTGTATGTTTCTGTCTCTATAAATGTGTCCTTCTCCCAGTTTTATCTTCTCTGCTTTCCTTCCTCTGCATTTTCCCTTTTGTTTTCCTCCTGACTTATTTCTACAAATCTCTCCCTCTGCTTTCATCCGTTTCTCTTTCTCTCTCCTTTTTCTCTGTCTCTGTGTCTAGATCTGTGTGTGTCTCTCTCCCAGACCTGTACTTGTTGCTCCTGGGAATGAGATCATGGAACAGAAAAGCTTGTCCCTGGAAATCAGCAGTGGGTATAGGGGAGGTGACCAGCTCTGAGGAGAAAGCCCAAAGCCCCCAGAGAAGCAGGAGACAATGGAAGACTTGGAGAAGGGGATGCCAGTGGTGGGGAGGAGGAAGAATAGGCAGAGGCACGAGGCTGAGGGAAGGGGAAGAAGCAGGCAGAAGATGGGAGGAACAGCAGGTGGTCCTTGTGCTGGGGGGAGGGTGATGTCAAACCAGTACTCTTCTTGAAAACTTAAATATACAGTGTAGGCTGAAATCTTGGCCTGACATGGAACTTCCCTCCAACCTCCCTTCCCCCCCAGCTGGAGTCACACGACTTGCTTGGGTCACACTGGTACCTCCTGAAGTGAGTCCAAGTCATTGGTGGGTGGCTTGCACACTCACAAAGGGCAGTGTTGGGAAAAGGGGGTGGGAAAGAGCTGCTTTGTGTAGGGAAGGTGCATGCCCATGGTCGGAGTGGAGATTTCACGTGGGCAATGCGATGTGGGGGGGGGGGGGACTTGCACTCTTGTTCACTTGTGACGAAGTACCAGGAGTCCGGGAGGGGAAGCAGACCCTGGACTTGCTGGGCTCTGAGCCGAGAGTGCCCCTCTGACTACTGGGGGTGGGAGGAGAGGGAAGGGAAGGCATTCACAAGTTGGATTCAGTTAGGACTGAGGGCAATGCCACATTAGCAGGGCAGACTTACACCACAGTCCTGTGCAATTCTCTCTCCTAAACAATGAGCAGGGGAAACCAAGGCATGATTTAGGAAATTCTGACTTAGGGCTGCCAGTCCAGAAGTACAAGGCTCTAACTTCTCAATGCTTTACATATCATCATCATCATCATCATCATCATCATCATCATCATCGATTGGCCCTGGACCCTCCTTTCTTGACCTCTCCTGACTCCTTGATCACTAGGAGGGTTCAGAGTGGATAATGTCCCTGCGAGCAGGCTGGGCAATTCCCTTATTTTTAAGTGTGGCAGAGCTAGTCTTGGGAGCCAGGAAGGTTCCAGTCTTGACTGATATTTCCTACCTTTGGAAGCCAGGGCCAGACACTTAATCCCACATTTTTCTCTTCAGCATCTCTCTCTTAGTTATAGAAAAGGTGAGAATATGCACTGGTGGAAGGAATCTTCTTATCTGAGAGTTTCAGGTCCAGTCCTTATGCCTGTCCTGGTCATTAAACTGTTTTTTTTTTGGGGGGGGTCTGTCCATTTTCTAACCATCCCCTTTCCTCCAACACTTCCTCTCCCATCCTACCTCTCTCCCCCTGGGAAGGGGCGTATGAATGTATCAAGTTACTCTAGCCTCTTAGGGAAATAAGACTTTGCATGTATCTTGCCCATCCTGGCTTATACAGTCTTGGCAGCAGTATTTCTAGGAGTTAGAGGTAGGGGTAGAGTGGGAACAGAGAGAGGAGAGACACTTCATTTTGGGGGTGAATGAAAGCAAAAGGCCTTAATATACACCCATTCCATCCGATGATGTAGGGGTGGGATCAGTAGGAGACCAGGGCTGATTCCCAAATCAGTGCTCTGTCCACTTTCCAGGAGCTTGAGAGAATGCGCTATTTCTTTTGGCGAGTTTCTTACCAATCTAAAGTCTTGACTGGGGAACATATCAACCAACCTGGTACCATTTGGAAGTTTTTCTTGTCTTTGTCCTTTCCAGGACATATACAAGAGAAAATAAATGGGGCGGTGGTGGTTAATCTCAGCTCTTTCTTTCTTCCCCATTCCACATCCCCCTCTTCCCCAGGGGATGAAAAAAGGCTTCCTTGGAAAGCTTATATTTTCTTTGAACAGCAAGGGTTGGGAGCACCTCTGGCCAATTTTTTTCATCTTGGTACCTCAGTTTCCCTGAGCATAGGAAGGGGGCCCAGTTGATTTTCTGAGGACTACAGGAGTCAGTCTGCCTTCCCTTCATCTAGTTTGAGGGATTGGCTGGTCCTCCCTCCTTGATCCCTCCCTTCCCTGACCTCAGCCTCTCCTCCCTTGCCCCCTCCCCTTCTTCCTTGGCACCTACCTGCAGGAGAGCTGTTCGAGAGGATGGAGGGTGTCCGTGAGGAAGAAAGCATTCCCTCTAGCCTCCACCTTGAGCCCACAGCTGTGGGCCTCTGGGGAGGCTGCCAGGAAGGGGAGAGGTCTGGGGTGTGTTCTCTCTCCCTCGTGACTGAGGCAGAATAAGGCTCTTACAGGGTGGGTGGGTGGGTGGGAGGGGACGAAGGAGATGCAGTGAGACAGAATCAAGAGTTGCAGAGAAAATGGGGAACTGGAGAGTGGGTGTGAGATAGAGAGGACAGAGATAAAAAAGAAAAAAAAAAACTCCAATCAGCAGGAAGGGAGTCTGTAAGCTGGAGAGAGGGAGGAGGGGAGGGAAGAGAGGAAGAAGGGAGGGAACCAGGCAGAGTTTCCAATCTCTGGCCTGTTTGCAGCAGGGTGGGGTATAGGGAAAAGTCTACTTTTTTCTCTAGCTCTTTCCCCTCCCTCCTCAAGTTGGGTGTTTGTGTGTATTGTGGGGATTGGGGGTGGGGAAAGATCAGGGTGGGGGAAGAAATTTGGTCAGGAGGTTATAGACAAGCAAGTGCCCATCTCCCCAGGATGGGGACTTGCTGTTCTCATTTCAAGGATGGGATGGAAGCAGAGGCAAGGCAGGGACTATGCTCTTCAGGGTGGAGCACGTGTATAGGAGGAGGAGTTCTGGGGGTCCCAGGGGATCACAAGAGACTTTCCCAGCAGCTTTCCTTCTGTGCCCTGCGGAGCCTTTGGCACCAGAGAGGGGCCACTCAGAGTTTCCAGCAACATTTCCAGCATGTGGGAGGGGGAGCTTCTCTGGTCCTGGAGCCCGCCTTTAGCACAGGAATGATGAACAAAAGAGTCAGACAGTGAGAGGGACCAAGGATGGAGACTGAGGGACTCAGGGATAGAAATAAGAGACAATGAAGTAGAGACTGACACAGAAGAGTGATGCTGGGCACAATTACTTCAGAGTTGGAGGAATAAAAGAGAGGCGTGAAGGATGAAATTTATACACACATATACAGATGTGGGGAAACAATGACTCCACAGACACACATAATGGGCCAGCTGAGGGGGTGGGGGACACCCGGACCGAGGCAGCCCTGAAAGGATCCTAAGGAAATGGTCCTGGGGAGAGCTGGGGTGAGCCAGCCGGGGAGAGCGGATGAGGGTGGAGGCCACCCCTGACGGCAGTGGGGTGGTCCCCATGTTCCCCGGCAGTGGACAACACATTTTGATCTTGTTGTCTTTCCGATGTTCCCGTTGCTCCTGGCTCTGATCCCAAGAACCTCCGCCCATTCGCTCCCTAGCCTGGTCCCACTCCCTCCTAACCTGTGTTGCTGCTGCTGCCATTTCTCATTGGCTTCCCTGCTGTCTTCCTTTGGTCTCCGGGACAGAGAGGAATGGGGGAGGGTTTCCCTGACCACAGTTGTTGGGACAATACGGGGATGCTGGAGATGCTGCAGCACGAAGCATGGTGATATCCCCTGCATCTTGGCAGGGAGTATTTGAAGAGCTTTTGGCCTGAGGAAAGGGAGCACAGAGAACTCGTTTGTAAGCTGAGCTCAGGCAACCAGGTTGACTTGACCATCCCAGGGGAGCATGCTCCAGAGACACTAAGTCCCAGTTGGAACACCTCACAAACTGCTCTAATCCCCAGGGGGCCCCAGAAAAGAGGCCACTCCTAAAGACCATGCCCTCCATGTTCTCTCTGTTCCAAAGGACACAGGCACCGATCCAGCTTCTGAAAGAAAGGGTGTCGCCAACTTTCATGGGATGACATCTGCAGTACAGTGCAGACTTCTGAGCTGGGACTTAGCAAACCTGGGTTCCATTCTTTGCTAAGCCTGTTTCTTGATCTATAAAATAGGAATAACGCCTGACTCACTCATCATACTGAATACGGCACTGATCATGATCAGGAGGTAGGCTTCTGGACTCCGGAAGCAGGCATCCCAGCAAAAAGAACTCTGGGCAACTCCCTCAACCCTGAGGTTAGCAGCAACAGGGGCTAGCCTAGAAGCCCAATGTAGGGTAGGTCCCTTTCTCCTTTTTTGGTCACAGCACATTAATAAAACTTTCTGAAACTCCTTGTTGCTCTGACTGGAAATATTGTGTGAAGGGGTTAAGCAGGAATGGGGAAGGAGAGAAAACAGTCCCAAAGAACTTGAACATTGGTGACTGATATCTCTAACTTGCTTTTCCAGGTACAACTTAATAATTTACTTGGGATTTGCAGAACTCTTTCTTGACAATGAAAAGTTACAGGATGGAATAGGTGGACATTGTATGGGGGTTTGTTGGAGGGGGGGAGAAGGAACTAATAAGTATTATAAAAGAAATGATCCTCTTCTAAAAGGGCCTGGGACTTAACCCTTCCTAAGGAACTATACAGCTGACCTCCTTTTTAAGATACAGCCTACATCAATTCCTTTCACCCTAAATGTTATTCCCACCTGCTACCTGCCAAAAAGGCTTCCAGGCTTATAAAGGCTTTCTTCTGCATTGTTTTCCAGAGCTGGGGCTGGGGATCCTTGATTGTCTAGTGAGCCTGGCCAGGCTGCTTCTTGACAGCAGCAGAGTCCTCTTATTCTCCAGGCCTCTAGTCTTGACTCCAAGATAAATATTTAACACAGAGGCTGTGGTTGAGCTAATGTCCTGACTTCCTGTTTGTCCTGAGGGAGTGAAGGTCAAGGGGCTTGATGGCCTACCAGTCACATTCAACACTATGGGAATATGCACTGGAGTAAACAACTTGTAGTTGATAGGGGGGGATTGGGGCATAGATTGGGGAAGAAGGCAAAATGGGGCTCAGACCCAACTCTCTTCTGCCATTGATTTCTAGGTGAACAAAATCTGGCTTGTCTATCCAAGGCCCGCTTGGGCTTAAATGCTGTGGAACAGGCAAAAGCAAAGTATGTCATGAGACATTTGTGTCAGGCACTGTAACTTTCTCTTCCTGTTCTTCCACCCCCCCCCCCCCAATTCTTTTCTCCTCTAACCATGAGTCAAGTTGGCTCCCTGGTTACTGCCTCTAAAAAGGAGATGTGATGGTAATGCTTTTTATAAGCCATCCTACCTCAGAGAGAAGTCAAGGACATGAGGGGAATACTCAAAAGGTTTCCAAAGTATGGAGCAGCAGAAATCTACAGATTTCTTTTTGGAGAGAACGAAAGAAATCCTTCCATCTGGAAACCCCAGGCCTCAGGGTTCTCCAATCTGGGCTCAGCCGTGCTTGTTCTGGCTCAGTTCTTCAGGTATTCTCTCTCCCTCCCCTCCTCTCCAGGGTAGGGAGACAATTTTTCAGGGAGCTTGCTCCTCAAGCTCCATTGCCCCATCTCTTTAAGAGATACTAGTACTAGAACAGTTTGTTCCTTTTCCCAGCTATCTGATGCCGAAGTCACAAGTGTTCTTTGCTTCTAGCCCTCAATCTATCTGATTCCGCCACCCTTTGTGGTCTCTTCTGGTATTTTGCATGTTATACAACATATGTAAACAGAAATCTATCCACCCTCCACATCTATTATAATAGCTGACATTTATATAATAGCACTTGAAGGTTAGCAAGTTGTTTTACATCCGTATTATTTCATTGGAGTCTCAGGAACTTGGGGGGATGGGAAGAAGGGGAATTGTGTACATGAGTTGTGGGGTGCTCTCCTCCATGATAAAAATCAACAACTGGGCTGTAATGAGTCAGAATTGCCCAAGGCCACTGTGATATATGCAGCAGCCTCAAGGGCTATTTTGTGATAGGGGCCACAGACATCCTTACAGATGAGGACTGGAGGCTCAGAAGCCACTTTTGCAGCTAGTAAAGCATCAGAGGGAGAATCTAAACCCAAGCACTGCTCACTCCAAGTCCAGGAAGCTTTCCACTAGCCCACATTGCCTCTCCAGTGGCAGGAGATGGCTCAGCCAAGAGATTGCCATGGCAATGAATTTGTGGCCACCAGCAGGGGTTTGTTCATACTGACATGGAAGGAATGGGGAGTAGAGGTATGTGGCTGCACATACAGGAATAACAGGTCATTCTGAAAATCAATCTTGGTCACCAAGGGAAATAAGAGGACAGATTAGGTAGACTTTCATTACAATATGAAGGGTGGTTTAAATGTGAGAGGGATAGAACTTACAACTTTTCTTCTTGGAATGGAAAATCTGAGAGAACCTCAAGGGCCAGGAGCTCAGATCTTTATTTCTTAGAAGCAGCACCTTTCTCCCTGGTTACAAGCTGAGAGAAAGTCATTCTGCTAGAATCCACTCAATTTATATACTTCCTGCATTCCTTAATTTTATATTTGGAAAAAAGGGTATTTTGCTCCCTTTGTCTATATATCCATCTTCCTATGATGAAACATTCTTTTCTGGTGGTTTGGATTTCTTAGGAGGGCAAGACCACAATGACAATGGTCATCAAGAAAAATGAGACCACACAGGACACACTAGTACCAATCATTGCTTTTCTTTGAGTTTTCTGGGCTCTCGTTCCTTTCCCTTGGGTCTTTCCTCATCCCACTGTAAGTTTATGTTACTTGCTAGATCCCCGATGGCCCACCTGTGACAGCTACCTGTGTGAACAGAAGCAACAAATTAAGGCCACTGACCCATTTCAAAGTCTTTGAAAGGCCCTCCTGGGTATGTATTAGTTGGAAAATTTTGAGTAATAGTTCCTATAGACCTAGGAGGCCCAAATTACCTGAACATGGTGTTCTTGTCTAGTACTAGGCACTGATTCAATAGAACATTAAGTACTTATATGTGCAAGATCCTGTTTTGGGAAGTAGGGAGCAAAGATGAAAAAAGGACAATCTCCCTGCTGCCTTAAAATCTGCCTGGGAGGCCGGGGAGGAGGAAATATACAAAATGCATATATAACAAAAAACAGAAAGTGATAGGAGCAGGAGATACAAAGTGTGCCAAGAAAATCTAAAAAGAGAACACTTTCAATGGGGGGGAGGGGAGAGGTAGGGAAAGCTTTGTGGAAAAAGTGACTAATTAGACTAATCTTTAAGGGGAGGCAACAAAGGAGGATTGACTCCCTAAAAGTGGAGAACAGGATGAGATCAGAAAACAACCAGTAAGTAGTTCAGCTTGGAACACAGAGAGTGGTAACCACAAATGCATTTCCATGGCAATCACTTGGCTGATCTGCCACTAAGGGAATAATATGAAATCAATCTGTAAAGGCAGGTTGGGGCCAAATTTAGCTGGCTTTTAAGTGGCAACTTCATTTTATCCAATAGGTTACAGAGAGCCCCCAGAGATTCTTGAGAAGTGCCATGGTAAGATTTTTGTCTCATGGAAATTATTTGGCAGCCTTTGTAGGGTGTACTGAAGATGGGGAAAGATTGGAGGCAGGGAGACTAGTTAGGAAGCCATGCCAATAGTTTAGGCATTACATGAGGAAGGCCAGTGCTGAATGGTAGTAATATGAGCAAAGACTTGGCAACTGATTAAGTCAAATTCTTCATTCTTAAATAAGAAAAATGACAGATTTTGGACCTGGGTGAATGGATGATAGTACCATGATATATTGGATGGATAGAAACAGGGAAATTGGGAGGAGAGGACATTTTAAGTTCAAAATGACCAAAAATTCCAGTGATGTGACCAGCAAGCAGTTAAGACATGTGAGACTGAATTGCAATAGAGAGACTAGGGCTGGGATATAAAATTGAGAACATTTGCATGATAAATGAACTCAAGGTAGCAAATGCAACCAGCAAGAGGTCAAGGATAGAATTTTGGAGGTTACTCCCAGTTGGGCACAGAAGGATGGTAGTAAAAGAAAAGTGCTTGGAAAGAAATAACCAGGAGAAAGCAAATTCTCAGTACATCCTGGAAGAACATTTGGAAGTGGGTCTCCATTTTCATTCTGGGAGGTCGCATTATCATCATCATCCCTCCTCATTTATGGGCTGGCAATGATGGATTTCAATCTGCATTTTGCTAGAAAAATTACTTACCTACATCAATAAAAAAATTGATTTTCACATTGGAATACTAAAGGACAAATAAGGACATCACTGATAAAACACAAAGAAAAAAAATCATCCAAAGCATCTCTGCTACAGAGAAGACAGGTGTTTTGGCAAATTAAATCGTTAAAATCTGGCACCAATCTTCCCTTTCAGTCTTTTCTCATACTATTCCTCCCCCTTCACAACTACATTCCTGCCAAATTTGTATTCATTGTTTTCAGTAATCATTTAACTTTCTTTACTCCATTCTTTCCCTTATCTGTATTAACTTCAATGAGATCATACTTGCTGTATCCAGATAGTATTTTTCCCTCCTAAAGGCAGAGCCCACTACAGGTGTTTAATAAATGTTGCAGTCAATCTTTCACTTTACTTTGCAGTTCTTTTTATTCTATTTATTTATTATGGTACTTGAATACACTTTTCTCCCCAAGTAGAATGTAATCTACCTGAGGGCAGGGAATGTGAGTTACTCCTAAGAAAGCAGATCCAGGGTTGGGGAGGGACCTTTGAGGTCATATAGTCCTAACACCATTTTACAGATGAGAAAACTGGCTCCAAATGATGTTGAAGTAATTGCCAAGATATAGGAAAAGTGATTCTTGTGAGGATTAACACCTGGGTCTTCTTACTAGAGAGTCCTCCTCAGCTCTGACCACGGTGGACTTACCAATGGTTGATCACCTAGGTCTGCTCTCCTGACAAAGTGGGCAGAGATGAAGATGCAAAGTGTTTGTGTTGGCCACGGAATTAGTCTTGCCTTCTTCTGAATTAGACTGCTGTGATTTATAATTACTGATGCTCCACAATCAAAATTATATTGGCCTCCTGTGCAAGGGACAGCACAGGACTCCACAGAGGCAGTCCAGAACAGGAAATGGAGTTTGCATTTGTGGTTTCTGCCTTTATAACAGTCTTTACAAGTTTCTAACAACAGAAAAGGGTGGGATCTAGGTAGATAACATGATTATTCATACTAGAGGCAGATTGATGGTGGTTCGGTAGATAATAGGAGCACTGAGCCTGGAGTGAGGAAGACTGAGTTACAATCCAGTCTCAGATTGTTACAAGCTCTGTGACCCAGGGCAAGTTATTAAACTCTTTCTGCCTTAATTTCTCTACTAGTAAAATGGGGATAATAGCACCCAACTGTCCAGGTAGTTGTGCAGATCAGATGAGATTAGTACAGTGCCTGAAAGGCAAATATTAAGCGATATGTAAATGCTACTATTATTACTAGAAATAATATTTCTATTTTACAGGACTGAGGTACCATAACATCAGTCAGGATGCTTCAAACCATACAGCAAATAATGAGATTAAATTGGACCAAAATTTAAAGCACATTGTATGTGCTGGAACTTGGCACTGCCAGGCAATATCCCATTCCAGGCAATGCCATCCTTAATATGGCAGCCACCATGAAAGCCCCTGATCAATAACCTAGTCCCCATCTCCTTCAGTTTTACTCAGAGGACATGATGCTTGCCACAATGACAACCTTCTTTTTACTCTTCAGAGGAAGTTCACCTCTTCAGAGAAGTTAAGGTGCATCTCTTCCCTGGTTCCTTTCCAAGAGGTAGGTACAGGTCTTATTTTGCATTAGTACATCTGAAATCTGGTCACTTTAAACATCCATTCCCAAGATCTTACACATTCAGTTTTTCATTGATCATTAAATCTCAGAATCCTTTTCAGCACTGCCAGGAGGGCCTGAGGCCCAGGATGCTTTTATAATAGCGGCCTCTGCTGGTGGCCCGTCAGAATGCACACGTAGGTAATGTCACCTAGAGGTGGAGAGAGGGGTCTGAACTGTTTCTGGCTAAAGAAGAAAAAAAGGGCCCTGTTAGAGAAAGCGGTTTACAAATACTGAGCCAGGTGAAGGGAAAAAGACCTGACCGAAAAGTCACTGTAGGACAACTGGGAAGCCTTGAAAGCCTCAGGCATTTCTGATACATGAGCACTGATGGACCCCCTGGGCAAGGAAATTCCTTGGCAGTGCCACTAGATCAGCTTTTCAGACTTCAAAGCTTGGGCTTTCTTTCAACTTCCTGAATGATAAATTGAGTAAGAAGCCAAACTTCAGTGCCTGCACCATGGGATTAGAAAAAAAAAAAAAAACACGCTGGAAACCAGTGAAGTTGTTTAATCTTAACGTTGGGAATTTTTTTGTCTTTCTTTTTTCCCTTTAAGGTGACTTCCAATTTACAGTAAGACAGTTCTAACAAATCCATTCCTTGTTTACAAAAAATTGTTAAATATTTCTGCTAATAAACAACATTTTCCATCACTGTCATTAACGTAACAAAAAACAGGAAAAAGGAGGCAATCTCCTGGGAACGGGTATGTAATTCATCATTCAGGAGAACCTAAAAAATACTTGTATCACTACCTAGTCTCAGGTGTTTTAACCAAGTCATTCAAGCAGGTAAGTTCTGGATCCTTTTGGGATAAAGTTGGCTGAAAAATCTATAAGAAAAAACCCCTGATCATAGTGCCTGGAGAAAGGATGAGAAAGGTATTCAGGATGGCATCAGTGTAAAAGTTCTCTGGTACAAGATAAAAATTTACCATTGTTCCACAAGCCCATTGCAAGCTCCCTCATTATTACATGCACTTTGCTATAACATGCAAAAAGACAGATTTAGGGAACTCAAGAGGGATGGGAACAGACTAAAGAGTGCCATTTGTTGACAATGGCAAGGCTGTGTGTCGTATAAATAAAACACTCAAGTAAAGACTATCCTGAGGGTTTGAAAGAACAAACCCTAGAACCATTCTCAATAGAGTTTGACAAATAGTCCTCTTTGTCCAGGCTGTGGAGAGACATAAAGCCTTGAACTTGTCCTACAAGGAAACTTCTACTCAGTGGAGGCAGGTGTTAGCCATTGAACTTTGCACCTGGATATGAGAAGATAGACAGTGTTTATTTTCCTTAAATAAAGACTATCTTCTTATTCTCCTTTGCTGGCTAGAGGTTGGTTATAATTCTCAAAAAACAATATAGGCAGGCTGCTTTTTACTGTCAATGGCACAATGACCTACAGTCAGTAAAGTTCTGCACTGTTACCTGATAACCAGCAACTCTCTACACAGCCCATTTCTTCTTCCCTTGGCTTCCCCCTGGGGGAGTTTACAGGGAGTAACAATGAAGGGACTAACAGAGGAATGCTTCAATGTTATTCTCTAAGTTGCTATGGAAAACTTCTCTCATTTCTGGAGAGAGAGAGAAAGAGACAGTTAGATAGTGAGTGTACACATTCACACACACTTTTTTTTTTTTTTTTTTTTTAAAGAAAAAGAAACAATAAGTACAAAGAGTGATAGCTGTTCTTCACAGGCTGCTCTCTATTCTAAAGATGCCTCCACATTCCCTTTTACAGCAGGAAATCCAGATTTCAGACAAAGTAGGGCTTTATGGTTACAACCACTATTAGTAAAATTTAGCCCCATACCTATTATTTCAGGGCCATAGCTCATTATCCTTCCCCCTCGGAAATCCTGTTTCATTTGGGTGGGGCGAATGTTTCGAAAGAGAAGGAATTTGAGTTTCAGTGTTTCCATAGCAACTAGAACCAATGTTGGGAATACTATCTCAATAGGTCTACATGGAATAATGAATAAATTTCCATCACAGAAAAGAGAGGGAAACACCTGATAATTCATTTGGAAAATCCATGAATCAGTCAACCTTCCGGCTTTGGGCAACACAATCACGTTAGTACCAGCATTCAAATGATGTCTTCTTAGTGAAAGCTATTTCTTCCTAAACAAGTTTGCTGACTAGTATCTACTTAAACCCTACCTAATGATATGCTTATGCTTGTTTCTCCTGTCCACATGGGTGGTTAATACTTTAAAAAAATCTAAATAGTAGGCAGTAACAAATCTTGGATATAAGCTATAATTTTACTTTCAAAAAAGATGGTCAGAGGGAATAGATTCCAAAAATACTATATTGGAAAGGTAGAAATTGATAAGTAATAATCACTAGATGTATATATACTCGCCTCTAAACTTAAGTGAAGTTTATATTTTTTGTTACAATCTTTTGAGGTTCACTAGTCTTCTGAGCTACAGTAGCTTCAATCTTAATGTGCCCCCCCCTTAAACTCAATTAGATAAGAAGGAGATGGGAAGGGCACTTCCAAAGTGGATAGGTCTCAAAGCTATCCTGTTATTTAAAAAGTCTCCTTCTTAGAGATGTAGAGACATTTGCCAAAAAAAGTATCTTTCTTTCCGAATCTAGAAAAATACTGGGACTTAACTTTTAGAATTAAGACTATCCAAGCTAAAGAGATACACTGACAGTATGTCTCAATGGCTCATGATTAAAACAAACTAAATATGTGTGATATCTATGTGGGAGATATGGAAAATACTGATATTCACTGATGAATATATATGAGGCCTAACAGCCATAAACATCTGGCACCTTTCCTCCTTTTAGTCAATAGTTACCACTGTCTCAGGAGTTGTCTTATGTGTCCACCTGGTAGAATACCTGTCATCTTTTTTCACATTTTCAGAAAAAATTAGGCTGTTCTTATCCTAGCATAAAGCTGTTGTTTAAAAAAGTGATTGCTTCCTCTGTCTTATTACCAAGCACAAAAAAATCAAGTTATTTTAAAAAGATAGGCTATTTTTCTGTTAAAAATTATCCATTTGAACTTGGGATGGAAAATGCCATCCACATCCAAGGGAGAACTATGGAGACTGAATGTAGATCAAAGCATACAATTTTCACCTTTTTTTGCTTTTTTTTTCTTGTGATTTTTTCCTCTTCTGTTGTTTCACAATGTGACTAATACGGAAATATGTTTAAAATGACTGTACACATATAACCTATATCAGATTGCTTGCTGTCTTGGGCAGGGGATAGGGATAAGGGGAAGAGGGAGAAAAAATATGGAACTCAAAATTTTACAAAAATGTATGTTGAAAACTATCTTTATATGTAATTGAAAAATAAAATATTGGGAGAAAATTATCTATTTGTTTCAAACTTGATCTTTCATAGACTGTGAATAGAACCAAAATGTGAATTTGATTCCTATGATATTTCATTTCTAAAAGCACACAAAGAAAGGAGATCTTGTCTAGCTAAAGAGGTAGAGTTAATAGCATTTCTTCTAGAGAAGTCACAGGGAAATCTATTCACCTCTTCTGGAGTCTGTTAAGGAAGCTTTCTTGGGTATAGTTACAAGAGAGCAATGCCATCACCTTGAGGAGAGTAATGGATTGTTTTCTGAATTACTTGAATATTAACTCAAAAAATAAGCTGACAGAATGTGAAAATTAAAGCAGAAAATCATTTGGTCTGTTTGGGAGCAATTGGTTAGATGGAAACTTTAAATGTTTAAAATGGATTGTCCTGAGTGAAATATGGAGTGAAGGGGCAGCTAGGTGATGCAGTGAATAGAGCACCAGCCCTGTTGCCTCAGCAAAATATATATATATAATCTAAGATCCTTACTTTACAAGAAAAAGAAACTCAAGCCCCAACTTCATCATGGCTCTGCCTTAGAGTCTTCAAAGTAGACACCACAAGAAATTACCTTCAACATTCTATCAAATTTCCAGCTCTCTTCATTCGGGAGCCACTATAATTTTCAAAAGAGCTAAATAACTCACTCAGATCTTTTTCTTGTTTACACTGCTGTTAACCAGTATATTGATCAGAGAACTGAGATCAGTACCATGCTCTATCCATGAAAGTAGGCAAAAGAATGACTCCCAATTCATGGTAGCCTCTTCAAAAGAGGCAGGTGCAGTATTTGTAGCAACTATTACCCAAAGACTTAAGGCCCTCATATTGTTTTTCTGGGGGATGAGTTTCCCATGGTAATGATCCTAATGATTTAGAGAGGAAGGGTGAATGATTTTCATTTTCAAATACATATAATCTCTCATTGTACTTTCCAACTTTATTAGTTGAGCTCTCCTTTCCAATATTGTGAAAAAAGGTATGAGGATTGTCCAGTTGACCAATTTCCTCAAAGGATATAAAAAAGATATTGCTTTCAAGTGTCCTTCCCCAATTCCTTTACAAAATTCTAATTCAGAGACAACAAAGAGACCTTTTATATCCCTTTTAAAACTACTTCTATCATCTTTATACCACCAGAGAAATCCATGCCACAGTATTTAAATCATCAAATACACCCTGATGATCTTTGATTGTCATAAAGGAGAAAACTGGATATAATCAGTACAAATATTAAGGGAAAACAGGGCATTTCCTAATGAAAGTAAGGGGTTTCCTTAAAATCTCCCACCTACCCTTGAAATCCTTAACACTGCCAACATATATTACTATTGTATAAGATACTTGCATCAATGTTGAGGTGACCCTGCTTCAACATGTGAGACTAAGGAATTTCTGAAATTTTCATTTTTTAAGCATTAATGAGAATGTATCCACCAGCAAAGGCTGAGCAATAGCTATTAAAGCAAAATACCAGAGACCATTCTCAACCAAAAATAGACATTGAAGAATCCTGTAAAATGTATTTACCAGGTAATGGTGAACTCAAAAGTTATTGCAAGTAGAAGACAGACAGGAAAGGCTGTCTGCCTAATGATAATCACATAGAGTTCAACTCATCATGAGTTATGAAAAATAATTCAAGTGGTCAATTCAGAGTGTGGTAAAACCTCTTTCTTTCAGATTCATTAAACCAAAGTTGTTCATCCAAGTTTACTTTTCACAAAAAAGGGGGTTCCTGTAATCCTAGATTCAATGTCTATTGTCCCAGTTTTAATCAGAAATATAGAAAATGTTAGAAATAAAGGAGGATGTCTGGAAGGAGGATTGAGAAGAAAAGAACAATCGTGGAATAGAGAAAAGGATTTTAGTTGTAAAAATGTTTTGAAGAGGGCATTTAGAAAACATTTAGAAATACTGTTTCTTTGTTGAAGGAGCACAGCAGCTCATTTGGAGCATGAAAATGGAAGCAGATGTCTGAATGTATTCAGTAATAGTTGATAGCTAGCTACATGAGATTTTCTAGAAACTTTTCCCTCCCAAAATCTTAAAGGGAAGACTTAAACCAATCACTCTTGTACTTCAACTGAGAAGTGTAAGTAATCCTAAAAGTATCCTTTGTGATGATGATGATTATTTTTGCTCCATAGAATTACATTAAAAGGAACTGGAGTCCAGAAGAAAGTAGGACATTATGGTAAATACACCCTTTAGACTTTAAGCTATTACTAGAATTGGAGTTATCCATTTTAAAGTTAAACTCCAATTAAATTTTTCAATCAGAGAGAAACAGGTTTAGTTTACCATAATCTATCAGATCTTCGATATTGATGTCTAAAGAAGTAGATGCACCTAGCAAAAATTAGCTGAACTTAAACAAAAGATAATTTTTTTCAAAAAACGGAGAGACCTAGCTGACTGGTTCAAATCCGAAACTCAGGGTTGTGGTTTCCAAAAGCCCTCTTACACAAAGGGTAGGGGAGTGGTGGACAGGTTTTATCTTATAGCACAATACTTCATGTGTATACTACCAATCAGACCAATTTCTAAAAATTTTTACAAAGAAAAAGGAAAAAAAAAAGAAAAAAAGACAGGACTTTTTATATTGAACATAAATTAAAAAAATTTACAAAATGGTCACCTTTTCTTACAAAATGCAGACTGCATCATGAACATGCCTCCAGGTTTCAGTTTGTTTTTGTTTTCCAATAATAAATAAATAAAATATGTTTTAAAGTTTTGGATTCATTCGTGGTACCACAGTAGTTGCTTACAACCATTACTGGCTTTTCTTAGCCGTGCTGCCCTTGTTCACTGAGCTGCCCTTGTTCACTGAGCTGCCCTTGTTCACTGAGCGGCTTGTGTTTGACACCAAATTTGCCGGCACTGCTACTGGCCCCTCAGGGAACGATTTATCTCTTCTGGGGGGCATGCGCTCATTAATCCGGTCCAGGCCCCGAGCTTCCTCAAAGCTTCGGATCTTGTGAGGGGGTGAAAACCCTCGGATGGCTAGAGAGAACAGGAATAGTAATTTTAGTTTCAACAAATGGGGGGATGGGTGGATTTAAAAACAGCCTTTCGGTCATACACCAAACTCTCCTAAAGAACATATTAGGGGCTATCAAACACATGTCTGGTAAAGGAGAAAAAAGACACTAGGAAGTGGGTCAATTTTATTTGCTTCATCAGAAGCATCCTTAAAAGTCCAAAGGTGAAACTGAAAACATTTTTTTCTAAAAACTTTAATAGTCAGTGACAGACACAAATTTGATGAAATGCTGGCAAACTTTTTTGCCCCTAATATATTTGAGAAAGAGTTGCTTGTAGGCCAGAAACATGCTCAATGCTCTTAAAAAAATCATAGGGACAAGTTAAACACAGGGTGGTTACTTTAAACCACCATACATGACAAAACAAAGGTAAGAGAAGAGCTAATTTTAGATCAGAAAGGTTAATTTATCTTGTATAACCAGGGGCTAAACACAATTTTGGCAAGTTAAATGAAATGACCAAGAGCCAACAAAATAGTTTCTTTATATTTCTATTAGCTTAAGTGCTACAAACATTAGAAAGAAAATTGTATATGGAAGTGTATGTAGGAGTTCCATTTCTAACTTAATCTCTTAGTCTCCTAACCATCAAGACAAGTAAGTTATCATTTGAGTTAATAAATTTTCAACAAAAAATTTCCATGTTAAAGGATTAAAAAAAAATCTATCTAAAATTACTTAGTATTTTTCTTTGAGATAGATTAGCTTGAATGTTGGGGAAATCTCATGAATCAAACTAACTTTTTCTATTTATTTTGCCTTTGCTCTTAAAAGTCTTGGAGACATATAAATATGTGGCTGATGTAAAAGAATTTCCCAGAAGCCATTTAGAGGAAAAGTAGTATCCAACACAAGGCCTTGGGATAATAGATGGGATACTGGAATAAACTATTTGAAATTTTAATTGCAGAAACAGCTGTCCAGCCACTCAAGCTTCTTTGATGACATTAATATTGATAAAGAACCGAATAAGGCTTCATTTCTTTGTGAGAATTATATTTAATCACTACAGATATGTGCCAACAAAGAAGATTCACTTTATAAGCTTTTCCAGAGAAGCTTCTGCTCCTTTTCTCACTGTCCCAGTTCTGGTGATGCAACAGGACAGTATTTTAAATGACAAATCAGCTTTTTAAAATTAGAAGACAAACAAATGATGACAGATCTTGGATGATTCTAGCCATACCTTCCTGTACCTCTACCGCTTCTATTGTGGCTGTAAGACAGCAGGGGCAGTGGCATGCAAAAATGAAGACAGAAAAAGAATGAGTGAGGTGACAGCTCTGCTGCCAGTACTGAAACCACAGGTTCTATCCATCCATCCATCCATCCATCCATCCATCCATCCATCCATCCATCCATCCATCCATCCATCCACCCACCCACCCATCCATCCCATTCTTTCCTGTCAATAATAAAGACCAATTAGAAAAGGAAGTGAAAGGATTACTGAGTAGTTGAGCTACTTTAAACTCCTTGGAAATCTTTATCACCAACATTCCTTATAATTAAGTGACTGAATTTGAAACACCAATTATAATAAATTAAAAAACAGGGTCATTTTTGAAACTCTTAAGGAAAAGAAATGAACAACTGTGCATTTTTGTCTTGATGTCTGTCAAGTAAATGTTTGAAATTATTTTGAAATAATCTAGAAATATCACAAATGCTTCAATGTGTAGAGTTCACTTGAAATTAAATGAACCCCTTTGTTCCAATTCAACAAGTGATAAAAGAAAAGTGACTCCTTATTGCTCTCTACTGGAGTACTGTTGAACCCAAGACCTAGTTAAGACTGCATCAAGTCACCTACAGAAACTGACTGTCCTTTTCTCACTCAAACCGGGTTACCCTCAAATAATAGACCAGCATTTGAGAGAAAATTAGTGAATTACCAATAAAAAAGCTGTTTTCTCTGGCTGTTCAGGTAGTGATGTAAATTCATAGTATTCTATGAATATGAAACACAGCAGAAGCTGACATTTCAAACCCACAATGTGTAAGAGGGCTGACTAATTGTTAAGAAAGTCTTTTGCTCTTTCATTGTGATAGAAAAGGGGGATAATTTAAAATTCAGAATTAACAAACTTTTCTGCCTAGAGTTCATGAAAGAAGTAACAATTGTGAACCACTAAACTGTTGTTGGGATGTGCAAGGGAATATAGCATATGAAAAAAAATTGTGCTTTTTATTTACTATATATATAAGAAAGGTAAAAGAAAGTGATTAACATTCCATTGCACTTAATGACCTCAGAATCAATAAAACAAGAGATAGGAAAATATTCCTTTTTAAAGCAATGTGAAAATCCACACTGAAATGAATAAAATGCATGGTGCTTATCAAAATTTACTAAATGCTTATAACAAATGCCCAAAATACACAGGCACAAGCTTTTAAAATCTTAAGAATGCTTTGGCTTCTCTGGTTTCTTAAAGTTTAAAAGTATTTTGCCCATTGATAGTGCAATACAATTATAATTTCCTATTTCTGTTAGGAAGCAAAAGTGGTATTATAGGAAGTGGGCCTCTGCTGTGATCTTTTCTCACATTCTCTGAATCCACATAGGGCTGGTCTGATTAAAGAGGAGGATAAGTAAAGTTATATGTTAAAAAAAGAGTGCAGTTTGCTCAAAGTTGCTCAGATAAGGGTATGATAAAAATGACAAGCTCTAGTTGGTGACATCAAAGTTTACAAAAATGGTGGTAGAGTAAAAAAACCTCTTAGCTACTTACAGAAAGGATAATAAGTTTTTCAAATTTCCTAGCTTTCATCTAAATTTCTAAAGTCCCTTCAATCTCTAAATCTTACAAATCTATTCAATGAAAAATTATACAGTTGTTTAAGAGGAAAAAGGACAGTTTTATTAGGCATTTCAAATCAACTTTCAACTCAAACAAGCATATAGTAGATGTTGAAAAAAAGACTCATATCCAAGCTATGGTTTACCATTAGATTTAAGGGTGAAGAATTCAAATCTTTATTTAAAAAAATTTTCAGATAATTATAAAAGGGCCAATTTTTTTTTTTTTTTGCTTTTTTTTTTTTTTTTTTTTTTTTTTTTTTGCTGAGGCAATTGGGGTTAAGTGACTTGCCCAGGATCACACAGCTAGGAAGTGTCTGAGACCAGATTTGAACTCAGGTCGTCCTGATTTCAGGGCTGGTGCTGTAACCACTGCAACACCTAGCTGCCCCTAGGGCCAATTCTTAATAGCCCATTATAGTAGAACTTCTATGGTGAGGATTGCATATAGGAGGCAAGTAGTATAAACAAACCTTAAATGGAAAAATGAATAAAACTAAAAGTCGATAAAAACAAACAGTAATATTTATGTCCAAGGCTCAATTCTCATGTCTGTCATATTGGATGTCAAGACATCCAATAATAATAGGTGAGGTCTTCTTCCCTTTCTAAGTCTAGATTTTTTTTTTTTTTAACTTCTACCAAGTCTTAAACTTTTTTGTTCCAAAACCTCACAAGCAACTCACCTTAAAGAAAATTTCCCCCTACACCTTTAGAACTGGCACTGTGGCAACTAATCACAGAAAAGAATCAGGCTGCCAGAAGATGAATAAACTCTTCAGCAGGATATCAAGAAAAGGATTATGTAAAAGGTTTATAATTTCCAGGCTGAGAAGTTCAGATGCTTTCATTTTACATGGCAATGGTTGGGAGTATGATTCTATCCTTTCTGGAAGAGACACTTACTTCTCCCCACACTCACCTAACTGGATGGTCTGCTTTCCTCCTGAGAGGACACCCAGAGGTAGTGTACCTGTAGAAGTCAGTCCTTTGAGAGTCAGCACACTTTCCCTCTCTTGTCTAGAATGGAATAAAAACATTTGGTTAACTCTTGGGAATATCTGTTCAACACATCAAAGAAAAACTTGAGGGTAGCACTGAAGAGAGGAATATTTCTTTTACTCTTTCATAGGGCTAGTGAGTTTGATCCACGTGAGAGATGGACACTAAAGGATCCTATTTTGACACTAACTCCTAATTCAAAAAAGGTAATTCTAAAATTGATTTTTAAGATACTTATAACAGATTGTATCACCTCTACTACTAGTTTTTGTGTTTTCAAAAGCCAAGAAATAACAAAAAATACAATTTTACACACATGAAAAACAGTCTCCAAAATATGAAACATGGATTCATAGTCTATTGTGATATTATTTTGAAAATATTATATACAAATTCCATTTTAAGACTCTTGGAAGAATCACATTATAGCCAAATCTCATTAAAAATGGTAACTATACTGGGGGAAAGAAATATATTGAAATATCTATTTGTTATTTCAGAAACCATAAGAATTATAACATATTTCTAAAAAAAATTAGAGGACAAAAACTGTGATAATCTAATAAATGTGGAAGGTATTCTATACTACTTCCAAAGCCAATTATATGGGGGTTAGGCAGGAGAAGAGGTATACTGCTGTATCTTTCCACTGTAACCATTAGAGCAATGAAAGCTTTATTTTTCAAAGTGTAAAAAATAAATAAAATGGCCCAACTCAATTTGTGTGCATTTACTAATCAAATTTGAACCCCTCTTTTTGCTATATATTACAATTGAGGTCTTACCGAAGAATTGCAAACACTCGTGCCATCTTTCCAATAGCCCTGATTTTATTTCTGATAATCTCCCTACGAAGTGATGCAGCTCCTGAGAAGAGAAAGATAGAGTTAAAAAGTCCTCCTTTTTTTTTTTTTAAGGGCCAACAGATAGCTTCAAAAATAACAAAACAAAACAAAACAAAAAAAAACAGATCAGTGTGAAGAATCCTGCCTTAACTAAAACAGATTTAAAAATAAAAAGAGAAACGAAATCTTAAGTTATTTGAACAAACAAAATCCTGGGGAGTGCTAAGGAAATCAGAATCTGAAAGAACAAGAAACAAAATGACAGGAAAGGATGAGATTTTTTAAAAAGAGAGAGAAAAAAGAAAGAAAAACTAGATAGGCCTATCTCAGGTTAAGATCCTCTTGATGGATCTCAACAGGCAAAGGATATCACATAATAAAACAATATAACACACATTTACATATATATGCACACACCTCAAAAACACAAAGACACTTGGTGAAACAAAATTCTCCTGATTGCTGATGGACATCTTGGGATGCAGGATTGTGCCTGCCAAGTGGCAAGTGATCATTCAAGCAGTTTCTTCTGCATGTAAACACAATGTATGCTATCCTGAACTTGGTGGGAACGCCTTTATTTCTTTAATCCTCACACACACGTAAACTAGTGAAATCTTTTTACACTAGACAACTGTTCATATGGAATTGTGGGGGAAGCATAGAATGTGTGTAAGGCAGTTTTTGAAGCCAGAAAAACTCATATAAACAAAACAAAACAAAAACAAAGAGTGCAAGGCCTTATGTTCTTTTGTCATCAGAGGTTCATGAAATAATTCACGCATTACAAGCCAAACTTCAGATCTAGCATGCACTGAAGGTCCAGGCATGCACCAGGCTACCACATTCAAAAGTCAGAAACAGAAATGTGATATCATCCCTGCAACTTTCAATATCCTAAAGAACCATAGCATTTACATAATTTACATAAATACAAAGCATTTATGTTAAAATAAAAAAGGGATGAGAAAGGATGGAGAATCTGCTTCAATTATTCAGCTATCAAGTATTTAAAAAAAAATCTATTCCATGGGTTTTAGTGGTACAGGCAGCATGTTTAAAGCTATTAGCACATTCTAGTTGGGTACCTTTCTGATAGCTTGAAATGTAGTGATCTTCAGGGAGAAGAGACACCAAGAAACAAGGAATGAAGATAGAAATATGAAAAGAGAAATTTAAGTTTTCATGAGAGGGAGAAAACAAAAGTCAAGAGGAAATGGGACAAGGGCAATGGGACAAGCAGCTGACAAGAGACATTTTCTTGTAATGTGGAGAGAATAGAAAATTTCAGACTTCCTAGTTACATATACTTTGACTTTCTAGTTTTATGTAAATGGTCTGAGATCCTCCAATATGCTTTCTAACACCACAGAACATTAAAATAAGGAAAAAAAGAGCAGATAAGCTTAACATTCACAAATTTAGAGTAATGTAGTAATGAGAAACAGCAGGAAAGACTAATCTGGACATACTAGGAAAAGAGAAAAGAGCTAAACTAAACACATGTACCCTAGGTGCTTTTATAATGGAATCTCAACCAGTTTACTTAAATTAGTTGAAACATCAAACTATTAAAGTCAAAATCCTGCTACCAGGTTGAATCAGTTAGCTTTGCACAATATTCTGGGCTAACTTGTCAAAATCACATCAAGAACACTCAGCATGACATCCTCCAATGTGGCTTCTGTTAAAGACAATCCAAGTTTACCTTCCAGTGTCTCCTCACCATCTGAAATCAACTCATCATCAGAGCATATGTTGAGAATATTAACCAGCATCTCGGTGACTATGTGAAGGGATAAAAAAGAAAGAAAAATTTAAACAAAATATATTTTCTCTAAAAGAACATGTGCATATATAGACACATGGAATAGAATTAGCTGTCTATTTAATAGATTTAATTGACAAATTTTGTTTTTATATCACCTAAATTCCTGCCCTTTATCCCTTTCGTCACCTTTCCCAAAGTACTATTTCTTATAAGAATATTTTAAAAATAATTAGCAAAATTCATCAATACATTTGAAAAAATGTCATGTTGTATGCAATTTTCCATACTTGTGAATTCTCTACTATTGTAAAGGAGAGAAGGTGTCTTTTTATACCTCTTTTTGGGAGACAAGTTTATTTTTATTGTTTGTAATTTCAGGAAAGTTATTTCTAACTACTTTTACCTAATATAAAAGAAATTCTGATATTAAATATCTCATGTAGATACTCCAAATTATGAAAACCAAATATCTTATTTGATCCATTATAGTCTCCCAATCATTCAATAATTAGCTAGTTAGTTAACTTTTCAGAATACCTTACATTGATCTACAGAGAGAAAAAAATTTGATTTAACAATAAACTTGCCAATAGGATTATGTTTGTATTGTTACATCAAATGCAGTAATACAATTCTGAAAATACAAGATTATATTGTGGCATTTCTATGGCATTTTACAGTTGATATTTCATCATAACTTTGTGAAGGAATTACATTCTGGAAAACTTAGAAGTGACCCATAAATGTTGGTAATTACTACTATTGTCACCCCAATTATACAGATGAGGAGACTGAAGTTAAAAGGAAATGATTTGCAAGGTCATGTAGCTCTCATGAGGCATACAAAGAATATCTGAACCTAGGTATACAGATTCCCATGTTCAGTTCAGCACATATAGAGGCTTTATTATTTTTAGGTACTTGATCAAATTGGAGCTTAGTCCTTTAATTAGCTATTTTAAATAAATCAAATATAATCCAATATAATTAAGACTAAGGATCAATTAAAACACTAAACATATAAACATATAAAACAAAAAACCAAAACCCCAGTCTCCAATAATGAACTGAATTGAGTGAACCATGGGCTATGAATACACATCACTTTTTTTTTTTAAATTAAAGCCTTTTATTTGCAAAACATATGTATGGGTAGTTCTTCAACATTGATCCTTACAAAGCTTTCTGTTACAAATTTTTCCCTCCTAGTCCCCTCCCCTCCCCTAGATGGCAGGAAGTCCATTACATGTTAATTATGTTAAAATACTTGACAAGTAGAATATATGTATACATATTTCCACATTTATCATTGTTGTGCAAGAAAAATCGTATCTACAAGAAAAAAAAATCAGAGAAAGGAAACCCAATGCAAGCAAACATCAACAGAGATCATGAAAATATGTTGTGGTCCACATTTCACATCCCTCTCTGGGTGTATATGGCTTTCTTCACTAAACAATTGGAACTGGTTTGAAACTTTTCATTGTTGAAAAGAGTCATGTCCGTCAGAATTGATCATCATATAGTCTTGTTGTTGCCATGTATAATGATCTCTTGGTTCTGCTCATTTCACTCAGCATCAGTTCATGCAAGTCTGTCCAGGCCTCTCTGAAATCATCATGCTGGTCGTTTCTTACAGAACAATAATATTCCATGACATTCATATACCATAATTTGTTCAGCCATTCTCCAATTGAAGGGCATCCATTCATTTTCCAGTTTCTAGCCATTACAAAAAGGGCTGCCACAAACATTCTTGTACATGTGGCGCCCTTTCCTTCCTTTATGATTTCTTTGGGATATAACACTGCTGGGTCAAAGGATATGCACAGTTTGATAATTTTTTGAGCATAGTTCCAAATTGCTCTCCAGAAAGGTTGAATCTGTTCACAGTTCCACCAAAAATGTATCAGTGTCCCAGTTTTCCCACATCCCCTCCAACATTTGTTATTATCTTTTCCTTTCATTTTAGGCAATCTGACAGGTGTATAGTGGTACCTCAGAATTGTCTTAATTTGCATTTCTTTGATCAATAGTGATTTGAAGCACCTTTTCATATGACTAGAAATGGTTTTAATTTCATCATCTGAAAATTGTCTGTTCATATCCTTTGACCATTTATCGATTGGAGAGTGGCTTGAATTCTTATACATATGAGACACTCTATATATTTTAGAAATGAGGCCTTTATCAGAACCCTTAAATGTAAAGATAGTTTCCCAATTTATTGCTTTCCTCCTAATCTTGTCTGCACTAGTTTTGTTTGTACAAAAACTTTTTAACTGAATATAGTCAAAATTATCTATCTGGTGTTCAATTAAGAGTTCCAGTTCTTCTTTGGAGATATAAATTTATTCCATCTCCACAGGTCTGAGAGGTAAACTCTCCTATGTTCCTCTAATTTGCTTATAATATCACTCTTTATATCTAGATCATGAACCCATTTAGATCTTATCTTGGTATGTGGTGTTAGGATACACATCACTTTGTGCTTACTCACTGATTTAGGCACAAAGAGGTCTGGATAATATATTTATCTTACCTTTCTCTCCAACAAAAGGCAAAGACCATGTGAAGACATCCATAAAGTTTGGAAGCCAATAAGGGTGTGGAGAACAGTTAAACTGTCTGATGTTCATGATATTGTTCTCATATTTCAGTACAGCAGCTGAAAAAGAAAATGCAAGAGAATTTGGGTACATTAAGGATACATTGCAGCTTTCTCTTTATGTAGCTTTAAACACACTAACTACAATTCAAGCTATTTTGTTCATAAAATCTAGGACTTTTGATTGGAAATGAGGCTCCTAATAATTTACAGTAGTTTATCTTCCTAGTTAACTATCCCAGGGAATTATGCTACCCGCAGAGTTCACTGCAATGGAACTACAAAGGATGAAAGGCAATTCAATAATTTTTTAGTTTTTTCTTTTTTTAATAATTTAATTATTTCCCCCCAGTTACATTTAAAACAATTTTTTTACATTTGTTTTTAAAACTTTTGAGTTCCAGGTTCTCTCCTTTATCCTCCACTCCAATTAAGAAATCACATGCAAAGTTATGCAAAACATTTTTATAAGTCATATTGTGAAGGAAAACATAGATTTCCCAACCTAATGGAAAAAAAAAAAAACTCAAGAAAAAAATAAAGTTTAAAGAGAGGTAAGGAGGAAGGGAAAAAGAGAGAATGCTTCAATTTGTATTCAGACACATTCAATTCCTTCTCTGGTATGGACAGGATTTTTCATCATAGTGTTGAGAATGGCAAAGTCATTTACAGCTGGTCATCCCAGAACATTGCTATTATTTTGTATACAATACAATTCATTTTGCTTGAGTTGATTGATGCAGGACTTTCCAGATTTTTTTCTGGGAGTATCCTGCTCATCGTTTCCCACAGAACAATAATGTTTCATCACAACATATACCATGATCTATTCAGTCATTGGCCAATTGATGGGCATCCCCTCAATTTCCAATTTTTTGCCCTGAGAAGACATAAATATTTTTTGTACATATAGGTCATTTTCCTTTAAAAAATTTTTTTTTTGGTAACAACACTGCCTAGCAGAAAAAAAAGTTTAAAGTTGAAAAAAAACAAACTGCCTATAAGTGTTGTTAGGTCAAAGGATATGCATGAATTTATAGTCTTTTAGGCATAGATCATATCTTTTAATCCTTTATCAATCAGGGAATGGTGGTGGTTCTTTTTTTTTTTAATAAATTGACTCAGTTTCCTTTATGTTTGAGAAATAAGGCCTTATCAGAGAAACTTGCTTCAATTTTTTTTTTTACAATTACTATTTTCTTCATTTATTCTCTTTCCTTACACCTGTCCCTCCTCAAAAATGTTTTGCTACTGATCACTTCCTCCCCCAATATATCCTCTTTTATTACCCTCCCTCCTTCCTGAATCACATTCTCCTTCCTATTTTCCTGCAGCATAAGACAGATTTTTATACCCCTATTCAGTGTGTATGTTTTCTTTTTGAGCCAATTTGAAGAAAGGTCATTCACTCCTCTCTTCCCCCTCTTCCCCTCTACTGTAAAAGCTTTTCTTGCCTCTTTTTAAATGGCAGATAATTTACATCATTCCACTTCTCCCTTTCTCCAAGTACATTCCTCTCTCACCCTTTAATTTCATCATTCTTTTTTAGATATTATCCCTTCATATTCAACTCATACCTGTGTCCTTTGTTTATATATACTCCAACTGCCATAATAATGAGAAAGTTGTAATGAATTACAAGCATCATCTTCCCATGTAGGAATGTAAACAGATAAAACTTTATTAAGTCCCTTATGATATCACTTTCCTGATTACCTCCTTATGATTCTCCAGAGTCTTGTATTGGAAAATCAGATTTTCCATTCAGCTATAGTCTTTTCATCATGAATGTTTGAAAATCTTCTATTTATGAATGACCATCTTTTCCTCTGAAGGATTATACTCAGTTTTGCTGGGTAGGTGATTCTTGGTTGTAATCCTAGCTCTATTGTTCTCCAGAATATCATATTCCAAGCCATGGCTCTTTTTGTTAGTTTGTTTGTTTGTTTTTGTTTTTTTGCTGAGGCAATTGGGGTTAAGTGATTTGCCCAGGATCACACAGCTAGGGAATGTTAAGTGTCTGAGACCAGATTTGAACTCAGGTCCTCCTGACTTCAGGACTGGTGTTCTATCCACTGTGCCACCTAGCTGCCCTAAGCCATGGCTCTTTTAATGTAGAAGCTGCTAAACTTTGTGTTATCCTGACTGTGGCTCCATTATACTTGAATGATTTCTTTCTGGATGCTTACAATATTTTCTCCTTAATCTGAGAGTTCCAGAATTCTGCCATAATATTGGGAGTTTTCATTTGGGTCTCTTTAAGGTGGTGATTGGTAGATTCTTTCAATTTGTATTTTACACTGTGGTTCTAGAATATCAGGGCAGTTTTCCATTGTAATTTCTTGAAACATGATGTTCAGGCTCTTTTTTTGATCATGACTTTCAGGTAGACGAATAATTTTTAGATGATCTCTCTGGATCTATTTTCCAGGTCAGCTGTTTTTCTAACGAGGTATTTCACATATTCCCCCACTCCTTTTTTGGTTTTGTTTTGCTTTATTGTATCTTGATTTCTCATGAAGTCATTAGCTTCTATTTTCTCAATTCTAATTTTTAAGGAATTATTTTTCTAGCAAGCTTTTGTACCTCCTTTCCCATTTGGCCAATTTTATTTTTTTAAGGCATTCTGCTCCTTAATGAGAAGAGCTTAATGAGGAGTGAGCTTTTTGTATTTCCTTTCATAACACTCTCAATTCTTTTCCTAATTTTTCTTCTATCTCAATTTTCAAAATTCCTTTTGAGCATTTCCACAGTCCAAGTCCAATTCTTACTTTTCTTGGAGGCTATGTAGGAGCTTTATTATCTTTTTCTGAATGTGTGTTTTGATATTCCTATAGTAACTTTCTATGATGAGAAAATATTTTTTTTGTTTGCTCATTTTCCTAACTTATTACTCAGTTTTTAGCTCTTTGTTAAAGTAGGGTTCTGTTTCCAGGGGTTTTGTGCAGCTATTTTTAAGACATCCTTCTAGGGATCTAACCACAAGTCCCCATTTCTGCCCAGTGTCCCCACCCTACATAGTTGTAAGATCTAGTATGCTAAAGCAACAAAGCCCTGCTTAAACTGGCACAGGGGCTGGGACTGGGGCTGTAGTGGTGTGGTCTATGCTAAGACTGTGCGCTGGATTTTCACTCTATTGCCACAAAACTTTTCTGCTAACCTTCCAAGTTCTCTCTGGTGTCTCTGGGCCAAGAGGTCTGGAAGCTACCAGTACTGCCGCTGATTCAGAGTTCCTGGCTTTCTGAAGCTAAGGTCATGGCCAAGGCTGGGGTTGGGGGCCGGGTCTGGGCTGGGGTGGTCTGTACTGGGATTGTACAGTAGGCTCCCACCTGTTTCCACAGACCTTTTTTTTGCTGACTTTTAAGTTATTGTCAGCTGGAAAATGTTCTGTTCCTTTTTTTTGGGGGGGGGTGTTCTGATGTTCTAAAACTTGTTTAGAGTAATTTTTTAAGGAATTTGGAGTTGTTTAGGGGAGGGATTGAGAGAGTTCCTTTCTCAACTTTACAGCTTTTTACAGTAACTGGCTGAAGTTACAACTACCCTTGAAAAGCCTTACTTTATATTAAGTAAGCCTGTTTTGCTGTTCAGTCTTTATGGGAAAAAATTTGATTTTTCTAAAGGGTTATAACTAGACAATTATTAATTCATATCATTGGCTGCAAACTGTTATACTGTGGAGAATAACTTGGAAACAAGATTGTTTGTATGCACAACAAGTGAAAAGGTTCTTTCTCTTTCTCCCTCTCTCCACCCATCCTATAGTCATGGTACTGTTCCTAAGGAAGAGATGTAAAATTTTAACAAGTTCATATAGTTGCACACATTTTAGTGATAATTTAGAATATTAAAATGCCAGCCTGTCCTCATTGCAACAGTTATTATTTGCTACTATTACCATACTCAAAAGGTAAAATAATTTCAAAAGTATAGAAAAGGTGATTATTTAGCACTTATTTTTGTTAATGTGAAATTATTCATAATGGCATAATAGCCTCAATATCTAAAAGTTAATGAGTGTGTAATTCTAGGCATTGTAGAGATTATTTATTTCTCATTCTTTTTATGTATGATTTTTTTGGTAAATTTTTATAATTTTAGACTTAAATATAAAGTAAGAAAAGAAGAAAAAATTGCCATGTACAGAGTAGACCTTAAGAGAGGATTCAATATAAAACAATAAATTTTAATTTCAAGAAAATCTATACAATAAATATTACATAGCTTCCAGAGCTGCCCAGCTTTTCTTTGCTTCCTTGTCTTCTTTTGTTCTCTGCTGTGAACTTTTCCTTCCTCCCGCCACCCCAAGAAGAATGCTTAAATTAAGCATAGATAAATGTATGTATACATAAATATCTATAAAAATACACACATATCCTCATAAACATATGTGTAAGACCGTATCATGCTTATTTACTCCTATCATCTGTTTCTCTGAAGGTGGATAGCATCTTCCTTCATAAGTCCAAGACTTTCAATGCTTTTCTAAATCCACC
This sequence comes from Myrmecobius fasciatus, assembly GCA_023553655.1. Lineage (NCBI taxonomy): Eukaryota > Metazoa > Chordata > Mammalia > Dasyuromorphia > Myrmecobiidae > Myrmecobius > Myrmecobius fasciatus. The sequence goes on from JAJPUD010003948.1 coordinate 197,103, forward strand.
AGCTTATCATTTCTACCACAGCAATATTCCAACCCAGTAACATCCTATCTGAAAGTTTTATGAAAGATTCCCTCCAATTTTCTGCATTCTTTCTATTCTTTGTTATATGTTTTATGTATACAGGAAAATTTTAATTTAAAATAATCAAAATTACCCTTTTTATACACCAACAATGTTCTCCCATTATAATATCTACGATTTAAAAAAAAAAAGTATTTCACATAAGTCCTGTGTCCTTAAGCTATATAGGAGACAAACATGGGAGCTGGGCCACAGGGGCAGAGGACTATAATGGGAAAATGCTGAGAGAGGCAGCAACAGAACCTTGGTGTCTATTTGGAATAATAAATCAGGGAAGGATATAGAAAAGTAACTTAAAGCAGGGATTGACAACAATATTGTAGCTTTCAAAGGGCTAAAATGGGACTAAAAATAAATGTGTATATTCCATCGTCAGGCCAAAGGAATAGTTTAGGAAAAAAGGAAAATGGGGAGCAGAAAGGCTGGAAGTAACAGAAGGAAACCCTTGGGAGCAGTGGCAGAATGCTACCAGTCAGTGTTTTAGTGGCCACTCAGTATTTCCTAAGGGATGCTTAGGAATCAGTAAAAAAAAAAAAAAAAAAAAAAGGGAGCAATCCATTGTTGGTGGAACTGTAAACGGATCCAGCCATTCTGGAGAGCAATTTGGAACTATGCTCAAAAAGTTATCAAACTGTGCATACCATTTGACCCAGCAGTGTTTCTATTGGGCTTATATCCCAAAGAAATCATAAAGGAAGGAAAGGGACCCACATGTGCAAGAATGTTTGTGGCAGCCCTTTTTGTAGTGGCTAGAAACTGGAAAGTGAATGGATGCCCATCAATTGGAGAATGGATGAACAAATTATGGTATATGAATGTCATGGAATATTATTATTCTATAAGAAATGACCAGCAGGATGATTTCAGAGAGGCCTGGAGAGACTTGCATGAACTTATGCTGAGTGAAATGAGCAGAACCAAGATCATTATACACGGCAACAACAATACCATATGATGATCAATTCTGATGGACATGGCTCTCTTCAACAATGAAATGTTTCAGCCAGTTCCAATTGTTCAGTGACGAAAGCCATATACACCCAGAGAGAGGGATATGAAATGTGGACCACAACATAACATTTCCATGCTCTCTATTGATGTTTGCTTGCATTGTTTCCTTTCTCTGATTTTTTTTTTTTTTGCAGATACGATTTTTCTTGCACAACAATGATAAGTGTGGAAATATGTATATACATATTCGACTTGTCAAGTATTTTAACATAATTAACATGTAGTGGATTTCCTGCCATCTAGGGGAGGGGTAGGGAGTAGGGGGGAAAATTTGTAACAGAAAGCTTTGTAAGGGTTAATGTTGAAGAATTACCCATAAATATGTTTTGCAAATAAAAAGTTTTAATAAAAAAAACACAAAGTTTTACAAAAATGAATGTTGAAAACTATTTTTACATGTACTTGGAAAAATAAAATACTGAAAAAAATAATTATAGATACTATCTTATTCAACACAATTCAACAAACCTTTATAAATCACCTATTATGTTTGAAGCATTGTGTTAGGCACTGAAGATAAAAAAAAAAGAAAAAAGTTCCCATGCCTCCAAGAAATTTACATTCTACTGGAGGGATGGGATATGACATGTCTGAACAAATCTGTAAAATATAAATATCTACAGTACTTACCCTTGATGATTTGAAAGATTAAGTGATACTAGAAAGACTCACATAAATGTTAGTTATTACTATTAAAGAAATAGAAACTCATATGAGGAAAAAGTATGCATGCCCTCTTCTGTGAATATGAAAGACAGATACACAGAAGAAAAAAGACAGAGAGAGAGAGAGTTAGAAAGACAGACATATATGGGTAGGGTAGAGGGGACAAACAGAGAGGTAGGGAAAAGCCTAGACTTAAAAAATAGTACATGTGATGAGCTTTAGACCTGTTGTCCCCTTGGACAACTCTTTCTATCTATCCTGTAGCTGAACCTTTTTATATGAGTGGTTTCCCTCACTTAGAGTTTAAGTTTCTTGAGAATAGGGACTATTCAAGTATTCTAACATAATTAACATGTAGTGGATATCCTGCCATTAGGGGAGGGGTAGGGAGTTGGGGGGAAAAATTTGTAACAGAAAGCTTTGTAAGGGTTAATGTTGAAGAATTACCCATACATATGTTCTGCAAATAAAAAGTATTAATTAAAATAAATAAATAAATAACATTAAAAAAAAGAGAGAGAGAGGAGAATAGGGACTATTTCACTTTTCTGCTGGCATATTCAGCACTTAGCACAGTGCTTGCACATAGAAAGTTCTTTTCTTTCTTTCTTTTTTTTTTTTGGCTGAGGCAATTGGGATTAAGTGACTTGCCCAGGGTCACACTGCTAGAAAACATTAAGTGTCTAAGATCAGATTTGAACTCAGGTCCTCCTGACTTTTTAGAGCTGGGGCTCTATCTACTGCCCACCTAGCTGCCCCACACAGAAAGTTCTTGATCAAATATGGAGCATAATCTGTCTATCTTCCTTCTCCACAACAGGGTAGGGCGCCACCTCCCAACAGATATTAAATTTAGTCCTTTTGAGCTCCTCTCTAGAAGACCCTTTCTAACAACAGATAGCCTCCATGACATTAACACCACTCAGATCTCTCAGTAAAATGCCCAACTCAAACAAATGAGAACTACCCTCCAAGAGCATGTTAATTCAATTTTAGCAGGGCCTAGTAATGGGCCTAACCACCTTTATCAACTTAGTGATGCTGTATGTATAAAAAAATTGGCAAAAGGCCCAAGGGTACTCCCACTTGGGAGTACCTGAATGGAAAGGTCCTTTTAAAGTTATACTTTCTACTCTCACAGCAGTCAAATTAAAAGGGCAACTCATTTGGACACACTAGACCAGAATTAAGCCAGTCCCTGTTTCTTCAAAAGACCCTGGACCAAATACAAGTCAGTCATCCTACTCCTTTATTTTTTTTTTTAATAGCTTTTTATTTTCAAAATATATGCAAAGATAGTTTTCAAGATTCATCCTTGAAAAACCTTGCATTCATATTTTCCCCCCTCCCTTTCCTCTCTCTTAGACAAGTAATCTAATATAGGTTAAATGTGCAATTCTTCTAAACATATTTCTACATTTATCATGCTGCATAAGGAAAATCAGATTAAAAAAAAACAAGCAAGCAACAACATAAAAGGTGAAAATACCATGTTGTGATCCACATTCAGTCTCCATTGTGCCTTTTCTGGATGTAGATAGCCCTTTCTATCACAAGTCTTGGAATTGGCCTGAATCACCTTGGTAAACAGAGCCACATTCATCACAATTGATCATCGTGCAGTCTTCTTGTTGCTGTGTACAATGATCTCCTGGTTCTGCTCATTTCACCCAGTATCAGTTGATGTAAGTCTCTCTAGTCCTCTCTGAAATCATTCTGTTGGTCGTTTCTTACAGAAAAATAATATTCCATAACATTCATACACCATAACTTATTCAGCCATTCCCCAACTGATGGGCATCCCCTTAGTTTCCAGTTTCTTGCCACTACAAAAAGGGCTGCCACAAACATTTCAGCACATGCTATACTTTCTTTTTAAGAGACATTATGATTATTGATGAAACCTGGCTCAACAACTATTGCTTTTTGCCATTCTTCTGCTTTTTCACCCTTTTCTTCCTCTTCTTCTGGTGTTCACTTACTCTAGACCCTTTCCTTCCCCCTAGAAGAACTGGCTTATTTCCCTCTTAGCCCCACTTACCCTTCCATGCTTTTGTTTATCCTAGTTCCCTCCTTTTGATCCTCCACTCATTACTTTGTTTCCTTTATTGCTAAATGATTTTCATAGTTAAAGTATTCTCTGCTACCCATCCCTTCCTCACCTCATTTCCCTTGATGAAGCAGCAGCTTGTCATTCCAGCAGTTGGAGAAAAGGGCTTAAGACCTCCCTTCTTTATCCCTGACCACCTCTAAGAAGTTAACAGATGGCAGCATCTATATCCCTATTCCCTGATCCTGTTTTGCTTCCACAAAACCAAAAGTGGAGAAACAAGATAAGCCCCAGCAGGGCCTTTGTTTAGTTCTTGTGTGGGCAGTTAATTGCAGAGGGCAGAAAAACAAGATGTTATTGCCCACTCAGCCAGGTGCAGGAGGCCTGGGTACTGCTAAAATTTTCAAAATCTGGGGTCTCAGGAAAGACTTGTTAGAAACTAGATGTTTCAAAATCTGGGGCCTCAGAGAGGCCTTGGTTACTTTCAAAGTTTTGATAAATCCTAATGGTTGAAGAGTAATCTTCCCTAGGAGGAGATAATCATTGCCTTATTCTATAAATACTCACCACTAGCTACTTCGTCTGATCAATCCGTTTCTTGATGCTTAGTTCTGTCTGGTTTTATGACAATAAAGCCCCTTTTTTTGAGAAACAAGTCCAGTTTCTTGGTATTTCTTATTGAAATACCTCCAATACCAACATACTATAAATCAGAAGTGATTGGGAAGGTAAATGAGGGAAGTGGCTATGTGGAAATTCTACTCATAAGATGCAGAATTGATTGCAGTGGGCAAAAGACTGAAAATGAAAATCAAGGATAACCAAGGTTGTGGAGCTGAGCACAAAGGATAGTGGCGTGTTCAACAAAAGTTTATAGGAGAAAATAGAATGAACTGGATCTGTTGAGTCTGAGATGTTAATAGGACATCCAAAAGGAGATGTACAGCAGGAATAAGTGATTAAGGATTCAGGAATGAGATTAGGATTATTTCAATTAGATAATTTATTTACATAGAAACAAGCATTGAACCATTAGAACCTGATGTGATCACCAAGAAAGACTAAAGAGCACAGGTTTCTAAATGTCATATTAATATTCCTCCTACTTACAAAAATCAAATCTAGCAGCTCAATTTTCCACTTTTCATAAAACAATTTATAAAGACTGAGAGTGACTGGAGCAGATATGTCCAAGTAAGCACTCATCCTGAAAAATTGCAAGTTAGATCCTATTTGTATATAACCATATCAAATAATCATGCTGCTGTATTTACTGTCAGCTAGAGTAAACTGGCCATGTTCATCTTGCCATTGCTACCTTTGATTTGAACTTTGTTTCCTTTTTTAAGGCAAGGACATGTGGAAATTGTACTTGAAGGTAGTCAGTAATTTTGATTACACCTTTATGCCATGGCCTAGAGGATCTCAGACTTCTCCATACCTTGTCTAGAAAACTGTGTTAGAGAGAACTTTGGGGCCACTTACAGCTTAGTGGCTGAAGATGAAAGATGGATGATCCAAGAAAAGAAAATGAAAAGGAACCGTCAGAAAAGTAAAAGAACTAGTAGAGAACAGTGTCATATAATTCAATTCTAAATACATTTATTGAGTACATACTATGTATGAGCACTGTGGTAGGTGCTGGGGTTACAAAGGCAAAAACAAAACAATCCCTCCCATTAGGTAGTTTACTAGAGAGAGATGGCGACAGAGAAATAATTTCAGGAAGGAGAGGTAAAAGTGAGAAAGAAGCCCATTCCAGGTCTGCAGGACCAAATGAGTGGAGATAGAAAGTCAAATATGAGAAATAGCTAGTAGAACAGTTTGATACATAGAGTACATAATTGAGGAGAAGAAACAGGTGGAAGGTAGGTTATGGAAGATTTCAAATGTTAGGCTGAGGGATTATCCTAGAACTGCTGAAGATTTCTAATTTGGAACATGATATAGTCAGATCTGTGTTCCATGAAAATCAATTTGACAACTAAGTGGAAGAAAATGAAGAAACAGATTAGGAGGCTGCTTTGATAATCTAGACCAGGGATAACATTAGGGAAGAAGCTAAAGGGCTGGGGTAGAGTTGACCAAATGACTGGGTTGGGGGAAAAAGGGATATTGGTCAGAGGCAGGGGAAAAACAAAGAATACCTCCAAGCATAATGGTGTAATCAACAGAAATTGGGAAGTTTGGAAAAAAGGGTAGGTATAGGGAGAATACAGATCTCTTGAATCTGAGATGCCTACAGTCATCTATGTAGAGATGTCCATCAGGAAAAAGGAAGTGGATTTTGTCAAAATATGCAGAGAAATTAAGAAATGGATATTAGATTTAGCCAATGTATTCAAACTCATTTTGTGAGAATTGAGATAAGAGCTTGAAGCTAAGGATTAAGGTGGAGAAGCCTTAAATAATTTGGCCTCTCAATTCATCAACTTCCTTAACTCACATTACCAAGATCTTCAATCCACTTAAGCTACCCATTGGAATAATTAATTTTAGCTCTCAATCCTAACCCAAAATTCCTCTTTCTGTTCATAACTATCTTCTATTTGCCCATCTGATTTATCTTCATCCTCATGGTTATCACTTCCAGACACATTCTCTCTCACATTCTCTCCCTCTCTCTCTCTCTCTCTCTCTCTCTCTCTCTCTCTCTCTCTCTCTCTTTCTCTCTCTGTCATTCTCTCTTTCTCTCTCTCTGTTTCTGTGTGTGTGTGTGTGTGTGTGTGTGTGTGTGTGTCTTACTAGTCCACCACCCTACTCTGGTATCATTCATTTCCCTTTCCAGCCTGAACTTTATGATTGATTAGCTCAATTATATGCCATCATTTATTCTTTAATCCTCTGCCTTCTTTTTCTATCACCTGTCAAATGCAATCCTTGCTACTTTCCTTCTTCATTTTGACTCACATTTTTGCAGCTAAATGCCACACTGAAAAAAGCCATGGAACTTCTGAATAGGCCTACCATAAATTAAGACTATCCAATCTCAACTGCCTGAGCCAAACACTGACCTCTTTGATAATAGGAGGGGAAACAACGTAGAGGCTGGAAGACTGTGACAAAGATCCTGACTGAATGCTATAGTTAAAAAAAAGAAAGATGTAACAAATAAAAAGGAATTATGGCAGATAATGGTGACTGAGTGAAGAAGGAACCCTCAGCAATGAAAGGGATGGCCAGGGATGATGTATTTTTGGCAAGATATAAGGAAGAATGAAGGACAAAAAGATATGCTTTAAATCACGAGTAATTGACAAGATCTAGCTTAAATTTGTATCCCAGTCTTTTAACTTCTAGACCAATGCTCAGTTCATGATACTATTCTATCCTTCTATACATTTATTCTAACAGTGCTGTACTGCTCAAATGTTGTCTGGAAACTCCCCAAAAGTCAGTTAAAAACCCTCTGCAAGAAACTAAGTTTTACAACTTTAAAGTTAGAATGCATTTTTGATCTGCATTTTGAAACTATATTGCTTGGCTTGCCCACCAGATTTGTCTATAAATAACTTTTGGCTATTTCAAAAAATCAAATCCATGCTTGAAGAATAAAAATTTCCCAGGACTGAGCATATTCAAAAGAATGTGTTCAAGGACCTAAGGGCAATTCCAGAAATGTTTTGAGCAATGACAGCATTGCTAAAGTGTGTAACTTCCTAATTTGACAACTTTGAAGAAAACAGTATTTATATGCTTCTATAAATTCTGGTCTGTTTGTTATTTTAAGAAATAAATGACTTTGTGCACAGCTGAAAAACTCCGAAAGAGCTAGCACTCAGAGGAGTCCTTGCCCTGATAGAGATAGAAATAACAAGAAGAGAGGGGCAGGACTTGTGATTTCACTAATGTAGGTATGCCTGAATGAGGGAATTCCCTTTACTATAGCAGGTATCTCATCTACAGTTTCTACAATGAGGAAAATTGTCCATGGTTTAGAGGCTTGCCAAAGGTCACATATCCACTAAGTTCTAAGAAATGATCAGCAGGATGATTTCAGAAAGGCTTGGAGAGATATATATGAACTGATGCTAAGTAAAGTGAGTGGAACCAAGAGAACACTGCCATCTAGGGGAGGGGGTGGGAGGAAGGATAGGAAAAAAAATTGGAACCCAAGATTTCGCAAGGGTGAAGATTAAAATTATCTAGGTATATGTTTTGAAAATAAAAAAGCTTTGATATTAAAAATATATGAAATTCATAAGCACAGGATTTTCAGAGGAGAATGGATCTCACAGATCACTCAATCCAAAACCTATATTTTTAAGATGAAGAAAATAAAAATCATCCCAAGTTCATGTAGTCAGCTAATGATAGAGCTAGGACTGGAACAGATCTGCATAACAGCATTTACACAATACTACTTCTGGGCATTCCAGAAGAGCAAAAAGAGTTTGGCAATAGTATTAAGATACTAAGAACTTATTTTGAGTGAGGCAATTCTTTAAATATAGACATTAGACTGAAAATAATAAATTATGTTGAGCAATATAAGAGAACCAACAAGTGCAAAGACATGTAACACTAAGCTTTCTAAATCTAAGTCATGTACTCTTCTTGCTTCTGAAACACAAAGGAAATCTACCTTCATTACTCATGGTCTTTCCTGAGGTTCCAGCCCAGGAATTTTGAAGATACTGAAATACAGCAGAGGAATTAACCACACCCTAGGTCCCATACAACATTGTTAGTATTCATATTTACCCATTAAACTCAAATCCAAATCCTGTCATATTCCTTTACCTTTGTTGTTATAGACATCTAGGTAATTTGGGGCAGAGAAAATTGTAATGAGTGATGGAAAGCCTGTTGTCTGGCTCTTCCTATACATTCGATACCTGGAAAAGAAATGACAGCCTGTCTGTCCTGTTGTTAAGAGAAAAACTCTCCAGTGACACTTGATGCAGTTTTAGTATCACTTACCCGGAATCCTGAGCTTCATGGGCTCTGATTATTGATAACAAACTATTGCTTTGCAAAAATTCACAAACTGCAGGATAACTGAAAAAAAAGTTTTTAGAAAAAATGTTAATTCTGAACTGAAACAATTTATTTCAGGATAAGATGGGATGGGATAAAAATCATAGCACAGATTTAGAAGCAGAAAGAATCTTAAAAGCTATCTAAACCATGCTCCTAATTTTATTAAAAAATTTTTTTTCAATAAACAAAAATCAGTTCTCCCTCCCCCTACAAGAGGGGAAAAAACCTTTATAATATACATAGTCAAGCAAGAAAAATCTCACCATTTGTCTGTCATATTTAAAAACAAACAAAAAAAACCCCTCTCATTTTGTATTAAGTTCATCATCTCTGTCAGAAGTACACTACTTCATTTTATAAACTGAGGTCTATAGAGATTATGTCACTCTCTTGATTTTAAACATCTAACATAAACCAATAGTTGTATAACTTCAATGGGACCTTTGGCTTTGTAGAAATCTATGTGATCAATTTATATTTTGGCCATTTGGTATGATCATTCCCAATAAAATATATAAATTAGAAAGATTTTTTATGTTCATATTTTTTTTAAAAAGACAAAACACTTTACAATATTCATCTTCAGCCTCCCTTTTTTTTTCTTTTACTAATTCTTTTACCTTTTGCAATCTGACTTCAGACATCAGTCAACTCAAACTTTCCAAAGTCATTAATGAGCTCTTAAAGTTCTATAGAAATTTTGAATACAAAGAATATCTCTTTCTGCTGAGTTTTGCTGGTATAAAAGCTGCAGATTTCTGTGGGTTCATTTTACTTTTAAAAAGAAAAAACCAGCACATTGAAAAAAATCCAAAAAGTTCCAATGTGTAATACCTCTACGAAGAGGTAAATTGGAGGTATCTTCTTAAATCTCTTCTTTTGGGTAGTGCTTGATCTTTATAATTTTGTTAAACATCACTTATGATTTTTGTTGTGTCACTGTTCTTTCCATTTACCTTGTAGTTATTGTGCATACTGTTTTCTTGGCTCCGTTTACTTTACTTTGCATTAGGTTCATGTAGATTTTTTCATCTTTTTCTGTATTTACCACATACACAAATTCTTATTCCGCTATATTAATGTACCACAATTTGTTAATCATTCCCCAAATGATGGGGCATCTATTTTGTTCCAATGCTATCATAAAGAGTGGTGCTACAAATGTTTTGGAGTATGGGAATTTTCTTAGGGTTATGTAAGTCCAATAATGTGATTCTCTGGTTTAAAGCTTGTGACTTTTTAGTCACTTTATGATAATTCCAAGTTGTTTTCCAAAATGGCCGTACCATTGTCACAGCTTCATCAACAATGTACTATTTTTTTTTTTTTTTTTGCTTTTTGCTGAGGCAATTGGGGTTAAGTGACTTGCCCAGGGTCACACAGCTAGGGAATGTTAAGTGTCTGAGACCAGATTTGAACTCAGGTCCTCCTGACTTCAGGGCTGGTGCTCTATCCACTGCACTACCTAGCTGCCCCCAACAATGTACTATTAATGTGATTATCATTCCATAACCCTTTTAACAATGACTACTGCCATTTTTTGTCATCTTTCCTAGTTTGAAGAATGGGAGGTAAAACCTCAAGCTTGTTTTGATTTGTATTTCTCTTATTTGTTCATGGAGCATTTTTTCGTATGGTATGAATACTTCATAATGTTTTTTGAAAGACTATTTATTCACATCTTTTTACTAGATATCTACTGGGAATGGCTGCTAGCCATATATATATTTTAATGTATCCTGGATTCCAAACTCTTATCCAAAAAATGATAAAGATTTGTTATCCATTTGGTATCTTCCCTTCTTAATCCTAGGGGCATTTTTTTTTTCTGTGCAGCTTTTCAGTTTTATGTAATCAAAATGATCTATTTTATCTTTTATATTTCCTTCTATCTCTTGTTTAGTTAAAAATACAAATACACATAGCTATGAGAGATATGTAATCTGCTTCTTTTAAATTTTTAATAGTATATGTGGATTTATTTTTTAATTTTTTAGTTAAATTTCTAGAATTCTCTAATTAGACTAAGCCATCATATCACCTGCAAAAAGTATTGTATTTGTTCTTCGCTTATTCCCTTAATTTTATTTGGTCTTATTTATTTATTTCTAGCATTATATCAAATAATAGTGACGATAATGGGCATTCTTGATTTATTCTCATATTTATTGGAAAGGTCTCCAGCATTTTGCAATTACCAATAATGCTGACTCTAGTTTTTATTTAGATAGATATTATTTATAATGTCATGGGCAGCTAGGTTAAAGTGGATAGAGAACTGACCTGAAGACCTGAAATCCTGCTTCAGACACTTACTGTGTGACCCTGGGCAAGTCTGCTTCAGTTTCCTCCTCTGTCAAATGATCCGGAAAAGGAAATGGCAAACCCTCCAGTATCTTTGCCAACAAGATTCCAAATGGAGTAATAAAGAATTGGAAATGACTGAAACTGAACAACAATAACTTAACAGTATTAAAAGTCCAGTTGTTCCTATGATTTTTAATGGAAATAGATATTGTATTTTGTGAAAAATCTTTTTTTCCATCTACTGACATAATCATGATTCATATTGTTTTCACTATTTGCATGGCATATTATGTTTATACCTTTCTTAATAGTGAACCATGCTTTCCTGGTATAAAAACCTGATAAAGCTGTTTTTGCATTTTATCAGAGCTCCTTGCTAATATGTTAATCATTACTTTTGTATCAATGATTCATTATGGATACTGTTCTATAATTTTCTCTAATTTGTTTTCCCTTAGTTTGGCTATCAAGATTATATACCTGCAACATAAAAGGAGTTTAATAAGATTCCTCTTTTTCTATTTTTGCAAACAGTTTTCATAGTACTAGAAATATTTGTCCTTTGAATGTTTGATATAATATACTTATTTGTTTTTTTTTTTTTTTTTTTTTTTTTCCTGAGGCAACTGGGGTTAAGTGACTTGCCCAGGGTCACATAGCTAGTAAATGTTAAGTGTCTGAGACCACATTTGAACTCAGGTCCTCCTGACTTCAGGGCTGGTCCTCTTATCTACTGTACCATTTAGCTGCCCTAATAGTTATAAATCCACATAGGCCTGGGCTTTTTTCCCTTGGAGTTCACTTATGGCTCAATTTCTTTTTCTAAGATTAGGTTTTAAAAAATTATTTATTTCTCATTCTGTCAGTCTGAGTATTATATGTTTATAAATGTTGACTTTATTAAACTTATGAATTGTATTAGTCAAAATTGGACAAAATAAGTTTCTAATAATTTCCTTTACTTGAATTGTTGTGCATTCTCCTTTTTCATTTTTGATACTGGCAATTTTGTTTTCCTCTTTCTTTTTTATCCAATCAGACTGACCAATCATTCATCTATTCTTTTAGCACTTAACATTGTCACAAAGCAGGAATTTAATATTTATTGATTGATCTATTTCATTAATTCCTCAAAAAAGAAAAATCCAGTTCTTACTGTATTTATCAATTCAACAGATTTTTATTTTCATTTTGGTTAATCTCTTCTTTGATTTATTGACCTATTATTTTGTTGATAAAACAATATTTAAATATATAAAATTTTCCCCAAGAAATGCTCTGGCAGCATTCTAAAAATTCTGGTATGCCATTTCCTTTTTGTCATTTTTCTTTGAAGTCATCTATTTTTTCTATTAACTTGTTTTTTGATTCATCAATTCTTTAAAATTAAGTTTTAAGGCTTTTTACTAATTATTCAACTATCCTTTGTTTGGTTAAAATGAATTAAGTTCATTTGACACCAAATCTATCTTTTCTCCATTTCTGTATACTTTTCATCTCATATTCCAATTATGATAGATAAGTTTTGCTCATTTTCTTTCATTTCTCTTTTCTTTTCTTTTTTTTCCCCTGAGGCCATTGGGGCTAAGTGACTTGCCCAGGGTCACACAGCCAGGAAGTATTAAGTGTCTGAGGCCAGATTTGAAATCAGGTCTTCCTGACTTCTGGGTTGGTGCTCTACCCCAACTAACTGCCCCTACATTTTTCTTTTCTTTTCTAGTGTATCTTCTTTTACTTCCTCTCTTAAGACGAAGGAAACAGAATCAAACCACTCCTACTCCCTCTGTTCATCTTTTTAAATTCCCTTTATGACTCTTGAAGTCATTAGGATTCTGAAGGGAAACATCTTTCTTCCTCTATTAGAAAAACTTCATCACTATTTAGTGCCTTCAAATTGCCCAAACCTATTTATTTTGCTACGTTTCCCTTGGCTTTTATACTTGCATCTGAAATTTCTACTCAGTTCTGTTTTTTTTCATCAAGTATTGCTTAAATGTTATCTATTTCATTAATAATGTTTTTTTTTTTTTCCCTCCATAGAAGACTGTAGTCAGTCTTGCAGGATAAATTTTTTTTTGGTAGTTAGCTTTTATATATATGTATATATTTTGCCTTTTCAGGTATCACATTCTAAAATTTTCACTTTTTTAATAATTTTGTAAGTTTTATGTGATTTTGACTAAAGTTCCTTAGTACTTAAGCTTTCTTTCTAGCTGTTTACATTACCTTTTCTTTAACCTATAAGCTCTTGATTTCTATTAGGACATTTTTGGATGTTTTTGTTTTGGAGATTCCTTGATGAGGTAGCCAGTGGATTCTTTCCTGTTTTTTTTATTTTGCTCTTCAGTTTTAAGAGGATCTTTGCAGTATTTATGATTTCTGAAAATGTGAGATCCAAACCTATTTCTGGGGGGAGGGGTGCTGGGGCACAGGGTGGGAAAGGATAAGCTATGTTTTGCATAGAATCTTATGATTCTTAAATTGTTTCTCCATGAACTGTTTTACAGGTTAATGCTTTTTGATAGTAGGTACATTATATTTTCTTCTGGTTTTTTTCCAATATTTTGATTTTGTTTTAATATTTCTTTTCTCCTAAAGTCATTCAGTTCTGTTTGATCCATTTAAAATTTCAGGGAGTTGCTCTGATACTTGGGTAAGATTTTCTACTTTCTGTTCTAAGCTATTTATTCTCCTTCTCCGTCTTTTGTTAAAAAAGTTCTTATTTCATCTATAATTCCATTTTTAAAAATCTCTCAATTTATTTCTTCCAGATACTTCTATAGTCCTTATGTTAAAGCCTTTTCCTCCCTGAACTTCCACTTATAGTTGTTAGGGAATTGTTCTCTTCTTGTGGGTTTATCTCTGGGCAACTGTTTGATTCATGATATTTGATAATGTTCTATGCCATCTTTTGCTTATTCATGTTTCAAATTCAGTTCCTGATTTGGGACTCTGTATCAAGGTTAAGCTCCACTCATTCATAAATTATTGAATACAGTGGACAGGCTCTTTTTTGATCATGGTCTTTTTTTTTTTTTTTTTCTTTTTCTTGGATTCCTGTCATCAACTTCCATGCTCAGAACTCTCTGTTTAGTTGTTTCCAGTCAGGATGCTTCTGCAGTGTTCTGTCCCTGCTGGGGTTTCCCTATTCCAGCTGTTGCAATTCTCTTCAATCCCTCCTGGGGATTCCCCTGTTTACCTGTGCTCATGCTGGTTTCTCTGGCAGGATCTCTCATCTAGTATTCATAGCTTCTGGCTGTCTTTTTTCTTCACACTTGAGCTGGATAAAGGAACTTAGTGGATTCTTGGTCACGGGGTTCAGTTTTGTATTCTTTTTAAGATCATTGCTGAAGTAAAAGTGGGAGATTTGGTTTCCACTAGGACATTTCATATATCTATATTAACCAGAAATTTGCAGTCAGTCAATAAGCCTAATATATGCTAGGTACCTCACTAAGTGTTGAGGATACAAAGAAAGGGGAAAAACAAACAAAAAACTACACCTCCAAACAGTCTCTAGAAGTTCATGATCTACTGGGGGCATGCAAACAAGATATATAAAGGATAAACAAGATAATCAATAGAGGAAGGCACTAACATTAAGGGGATTCAGAAAGATTTCTTATAGAAGACAGGATTTTAGCTGGGACTTGAAGAAAGTTAGGGAAGTGAAGAAACAGAGATGAGGAGGGAGAAAATGTCAGGCATAGAGGGAGAGTCAGAGAAAATGCTCTAATTGAGAGATGGAGTCTCTTGTGCAAGGGATAGTCAGGAGGCCAGTGTCACTGGATGGCAGATCACGAGGAAGGGAATAAGTTATAAGGAGATTGTATTTATTTTGTTATTGTTATTTTGCTTCTATTATTATTTCATATTTACTTCTATATCTCTGCTGTCTAAAACAGTACCAATATATTCCGGACACTAATGCTTATTAATTGCTTGTTTAGTCTTCTCCCAGCGATATACGTTTGTGAAAAGTTTCCCTCCATATCAACATAGATAGAAGTTCTTCCTTCCCTCCTAGTTCTAGCTTACATGCCACCCAGAGACAAATCAATGAGTTACTTTGGGAGACGTGATATGAGAAAATTCTTAATATGACTTCTTACAAATTTACAAACATCTGATATCAGAAGATTAGTCATCAATGTGTCCAGATGTGTGTTTGTGCTAATTTCCAAATCCCCAGAAGCAGTTTTCAAGCCTTGCCTAGGGCATAGATATGGCTTAAATCTGACTTTCATGCCACTTTCCTCCTCACTTTTTTTTCTCACACTCACCTCCACCACAAGAAGAGATCTTCCTCTCTCTTTTCTAAATTGTCTAATTTGATCTTTCCTCTGCATTTAAAGATTGTGTCTTACAGTTATTTATGTCTTTTCCTCTACTAGACTGTAAACACTTTAAGAGCAGAGGCTGTGATTTTATTTTTCTGTTTCCAATGCCTTGTATATAGTGGGCATGATGGATATTGAACTTATGCAAGAGCAACACATCACAGATAGCACATTGCTTGAATAGGAGCACATCAATAGATAAATACTTAAAACTGGATAACAAGTCTTCATATTTATTTAGCATCCTAAAGTTTACAGATCATTTTTCTCACAATAACCTTGAAGTTCACTTCCATTCTGTTAAAAAAGTAAAGAGAAAAAGACTAAAAAAAATAAGAGAACCACTTAAAAACCAAGTGGTGAGTAGACATCAGAACATGACCTTTAAAACTGTGTGCCGTAAGAAAAAAAAAAAACAACATAAAAATCTTATATGATTCTAGCAAAGGGCAACAAGTTTAAATGGGTATCTGGGTGTCAAAAATTTTTCTTGATAATTGATGCAGAAATGCAATTAATCTGAGATTACTTGGGGTCTAATTATTCAGTGAGTAAATTTTAAAAAATCTGTCTTCATGTTGCTCAGCCTCCTGGCAATGTTAGCATTCTCACTAGATAAGAGAATGGGGTGGAGAAAGAACATGGAAAACATCCAAAGAAAACAGAAATAATTTCACTTTGCCAGTTATAAACAACCAGTTATTAAAAAAAAATTGGGGAGAATGTTCAAAATATTGCTTAAAATTAAGCTTCTGATTTATCTGCAGATTTTTACCAATGTTTCAATCAAGTATATTGATTGGGATATATATTACTGAATTAAATATAATTCTAGGTTATTTTTTACTTTTTAAAGTTTTTTTTTTGTTATTTTTCCTCTTATTTTTTCAAGATAACAACAGCAAATAGCTGTGATTAATCCAGGAATTTAGTAAAAACCACCAATAATAATAAGTGACTCCAGATGTGGGTTTAATAAATCTATTAATCTCCCATCCCTCCATCTCTAGTATAAAAAATGATCATAGATTTCTATTATCTTGAGACACTAAAGGATCCTTAATTAAATTTGCCCTACCATACTTAGACAAGAACATGATTAATCTGTTTTAGAAATATTTCACTCTAAAAGCTAAAACATTAAAAAAACAAACAAACAAACAAACAAACAAACAACAACAACAACAACAACAACAAAAAAAAACCCTGGATAATGCCCAGTTAACCAGAAAACTACATGAGAAGATTTTAGAAAAAAGGAAAAAGAGGAGGTGATTTATGGTTAAGTTTGACAACTTAAACTCTGAATAATGCAGCATATTAAAAGTAATATATCAAATATGAAAATGAATCTACTGGGCTTAATTTACTTTTAAAAAAAATAAAATCTGCTGATCAGTTCTGATGGACATGGTTCTCTTCAGCAATGAGATGTTTCAAACCAGTTCCAGTTGTTCAGTGATGAAGAAAGCCATATACACCCAAGGAAAGGCCTATGGGATCTGAGGGTGGACCACAACACAGCATTTTCATGCTTTCTATTGATGTTTGCTTGCATTATCTTTTTCTTCTCAGATTTTTTTTTTCTAATAGATCCAATTTTTCTTGTACAATAAAGAAAAATTGGATCTATTAGAAAAAAAATATATGTATACATATTTATATAGTTATCTGTACAGTAAGATAACTATATAAATATGTATACATATATTCGATTTGTCAAGTATTTTAACATAATTAACATGTATTAGACTTCTTGCCATCTAGGGGAGGGGGTAGGGGGAAGGAGGGAAAAATTTGTAACAGAAAGCTTTGCAAGGGTCAATGATGAAAAATTACCCATGCATATGTTTTGCAAATAAAGTTTTAATAAAAAAATAAAATAAAATAAAATCTGAATACAAAAATAATTTAGGTTTACCAACCCTACTTTGTAACTTTAAAAAATGTTTACCTGTAAAAGTAGGAGCACCCTCGGACAGTGTTGTGGCTAAAGTGCTCCATGGTCTTCTCACTGCCATAGTCCTCCAAGGGATCAGACCAAAGCAGGTCACACATTGGTCCAAAAGCTGGAGGTTCCCTAAACCTGTCTAACTAGAAGGCACATAAAAGGCAAAGAAAACCATGAAAACAAAATGATTTTTTGGTATTTTCTAAATCAAGCGATTACTCTACTTCCCTTTATTTAGTATAATAAAAGTTTATAGCAACTTCCAACAAGGGTCACATGTAAAAAAGCACAAAAAATAAAATCTAGCTTAATTTTCTTATTGTCTGATGAAATTGCAATTTTCTAGGGGTATAAAATAATTTACACTTATTATTTTTCATAGTTATCCCTCCTGATCTTTCTTTTCTTCCATTTGATAAATTTTGAGTACATGGAGTTTTTTTCTTTACTAAGATATTTTAATAAAAATTACAGCAACTTAGGGCTTTTTGGTGACTGCTATTTTAGGCCTAAGAGTTTAATCCCATCATTATACAGTTGAGAAAAATGAGGCATAAGAGGCCTTATTTTAATTTTGGATCCCCTTTCATAGGGTCCTAAGCACTACTGGGGCTCATCAGTCAATAAATGTTTAAGCCCCTACTATGTGCTAAGTGCTAGAGATACAAAGAAAGGCAAAAGCCAGTCCTGCCCTGAAGAGCTCACATTCTAACAGGAGAGACAACATATAAACAAGCTATATACTGGATAAAACAGAAATAACCAATGAAAAGAAGGTCCTAGAATTAAGGAGATGGGAAAGATTTTCTGTGGAAGATGAAATTTTACCTAGGACTTGAAGGAAGCCAAGGAAACGACTTGGAGGAAATGAAAAGAGAGAGAATCTCAGGTATGCAGTAGTGACAATAAAAATACCCAGAGTCTGGAGACGGGAGTATTTCTTTAAGAGGAAGGAGGCCAGAATGATTGAATCATAAGGTGTATACAGGGGATTTAGAGGGAGAGAGTGTAAGGTGGAAAAAGACAGTAAAGATGGATGTGCGGCACAGGTTACGAAGAGTTTTCAGCACTAAGCAGATAATTTTAAATTTGATAGGGAAAACTTTAGGAAAACTACTTTGGCAGGTGAATGAAGGAGGGACTAGTGTAGATAGGGAGGAAGTAGTAGGGAGACTAATCAGTAGACTATTGCAATGAAGTGATGAGGGCTTTCATCAGGGTTGGAATAGTGCCAGAGAAAAGAAGGAAGGATATTATGAGAAATATTAAAAAAAAGTATCTTGACAACAGATTGAATACAGGAATGGGTAAGAGGCAGTGGGTCATGGATGACATCTAGGTTTTGAACCTGTGTGACTGGGAGGTCACGCCCTCCTTGTGGTGATGGTTTAGAAGTATTAGGGAAAGTAAGAAGATGGGAAGGCTGGGGAGGAAAGATAAGTTCAATTTTGGACAGGATTAGTTTAAGATATATATTGGACATCCAATTCAAGATGTCTAATAGGTAATTGGTGATGCCTATTAGAGAAGATCAATAGAGAAGTCAATAGAGAAGTAAAGGCTAGATAAATGATCTGAGAATCATCAGCACAGAAAATGATAATTAGATCCATGGGAGTTGATAAGATTAAAAAAAAAACACAGAAGAAAAGAAGAACATCTAAGGCAGAACTTTATGGGATACTCATGGCTAGCCTAGAGGAAGATGCAGCAAAGGAGATTAAGGACAAATCAGACAGGAAGGAGGGAAACCAAGAGATCTATATCACAAAAACTTAGAGAGAAGAGAATGTTAAAGATACTAGCCAATTACTACCTATCGTCTGTGGTTCCAAAAAGGCTGTAGCATGTGCAGTGACCACACCCTGGTAAAATCATTTTGGTAGAAGGGCTAAATTAGGTTAAAGGTAATCAATGGACATCAAACTCATTGGTGAGTTAGAGAGATGTCTACTCCGAGCATGTGAAAATTTCCTCTGTGGAATAGACAGATAAGAACTTATTCCAATAGCTATAAAGACATATTACAGTTTCTTAGAGCCATAGGTGAACATCGGGAGGCAGGTAGATACGAAAGGTGTAAAGCACCCCTGAACTTGGCAGACTTGGTAGAAAACTCATTCTGAAGGTACAGTCTGTGTACCCCACAGCATAAGTCATATAATAACAACAGAAAAATAGTAGTAATATAATGACAATAATCTTACTT
Organism: Myrmecobius fasciatus; assembly: GCA_023553655.1. Taxonomy (NCBI): domain Eukaryota; kingdom Metazoa; phylum Chordata; class Mammalia; order Dasyuromorphia; family Myrmecobiidae; genus Myrmecobius; species Myrmecobius fasciatus. The sequence goes on from JAJPUD010003948.1 coordinate 216,701, forward strand.
ATATTAATATGCTAGTGATCTGTGATATTTTTCAGTCTAGTACTCTCATCATGTTTACTCCCTCCTTCAGCAAAAATTGCAACAATGGCCACTCATCCATGATTTAATAGATAAGACTAGTAGATAATATAGGGAAATGGCTACTTACTCTCCTAATGTCATCTAAAGAACTGATTTCTGGAGACAGTCCTCCATGTACACACAAAAACTGCTGGTTTAACAGGGCAGCAAGAGGAAGACAATCGAATGTATCCATGCACGCATCATATATCTGCTCTGAATATTTGATCCGACCTAATGGAAAAGGGAAATAGCGTTAGAAGGAAAGGGAATGAGAAAAGAGTAAAAAGTTTATCATATAGTTTAAATAAGTTAATCAGAAGTATGTAAAAGTTTCAAACCTGTTTGTTTTCTTTCATTTATTTATTTATTTTTATTGAAGCTTTTTATTTGCAAAACATATGTATGGGTAATTTTTCAACACTGACCCTTGCAAAGCTTTCTGTTACAAATTCCCTCGCCCCAGCCTCTCCCCCTCCCCTACATGGCAAGAAGTCTACTACATGTTAATCATGTTAAAATACTTGACTGTGCAAGAGAAGTCAGATCTACAAGAAAAAAAAATCTGAGAAGGGAAACACAATGAAAGCAAATATCAATAGAGAGCATGAAAATGTTATGTTGTGGTCCACATTCACATCCCTCTCTCTGGGTATTTATGGCTTTCTACTTTCTACATTCTACTTTCTACATATGGCAACTGATCGACTACTCTATTTCTTAGCCAGTACCAAATGGTTTTGATAACTGCTGCTTTATAATAGAATTTTAGATCTGGTACAGCAAGGCCACCTTCATCAGCCTTTCTCCCCCTCCCCCCCATTAATTCCCTTGAAATTCTTGACCTTTTGCTCTTCCAAATGAACTTTGCTACTATTTTTTCTAGATCTGGTAAATAATTTCTTGGGAGTCTGATTGGTATGGCACTAAATAAGTAAATTAGTTTGGGTAATATTGTCATTTTTATTATATTCGCTCGGCCTACCCATGAGACTCGATGTTTTTCCAATTGATTAAATCTGACTTTATTTGTGTGGAAAGTGTTTCATAGTTTAGTTCCTATAGTTCCTGACTTTTCCTTGGCAGATAGAGTCCCAAATATTTTGTACTATTGACAGTTATTTTGAATGGAATTTCTTTTTGTATCTCTTGCTGCTGAACTTTGTTGGTAATATATAAAAATGCTGCTAATTTATGTGGATTTATTTTGTATCCTAAACTTTGCTAAAATTGTGAATTCAAACCTGTTTGTTTTCATTAAAAAAAAATGCCAGGATTTTGGCAAAATTGTATGAATAAACAAACTAGAATTAGAAGCAAGGGAAAGCAAAAAGATTAATTATTGGTAAATCCAATATTATTATTAACAACAAACAACAAAAATAATCCCACTCCAAACATGGTGTGATGGATTTTTGCTGAAAGACATTTGTTACTGTCTTGAAGGATAAAACTTAATTCAGTTTCCTCAAGAAACCTCTGAATATTGTCTCAAAACACATCTGATCAGAATGGCTAATAAAATAGCATTCAGAAACTCATATTTAAAAAAAAGTTTTTGGTTACATTTAAGCTCTGAACTGTCTCCTTCCTTCCCTTCTTCATAGGTCTTTTGTAGTTAATTTGGCTATCTATAATACTTAGAATAACTTAGCCATTCACAGTTATTCTTTGAAAAGTACTACTATTACTATATATAATGTTCTCTTGGTTCTGCTCATATCATTCTTTAAATGTTTGGTAGAATTATAAATCCATTGGGTCCTGCAGCTTTTTTCTTAAGAAATTCATTTATGGCCTGTCCAATTTCTTTTCCTTTGCTGAAGCAATTAGGGTTAAGTGACTTGCCCAGTGTCACACAGCTAGGAAGTGTTAAGTGTCTGAAATCAGATTTGACATCAGGTTCTCCTGACTTCAGGACTGGGGATCTAACTACTGTGATACCTAGCTGCCCTAATTTCTTTTTCTAAAACAGATTTATTTAGATACTTTATTTCCTTTGTGGCATATAAGTGGGCAAAATGGCTTCTTTTTCATGTTTGATAATAGTGATCTGGCTCGCTCTTTCTTTCTTTCTTTCTTTCTTTCTTTCTTTCTTTCTTTCTTTCTTTCTTTCTTTCTTTCTTTCTTTCTTTTTTTGCTTTTTGCTGAGACAATTGAGGTTAAGTAGCTTGCCTAGGGTCACACATTTTCTTTCTTTTTAAAATCATTTTTAAACAATTATCTTTTTTATTGGATTTTTTACCCATAAAATCAACTTCTAGTTTTATAAACTCAATAGTTCTCTTACATTCAATTTTATTAATCTTACCTTTAATTTTTAGGATTTCCAATTTGAAGGGTTTTTTTTATTTTTTTAATTTTTAATTTTTAAATTTTATTTGCGTAACATATGTGTGGGTAATTCTTCAACATTAACCCTTACATAGCTTTCTGTTACAAATTTTTCCCCCAACTCTCCACCCCTCCCCTAGATGGCAGGATATCCACTACATGTTAATTATGTTAAAATATTGGCAAATCGAATATATGTATACATATTTCCAAACTTATCATTGTTGTGCAAGAAAAATCTTATCTACACAAAAGATATATCAGATAAAGGAAACACAATGTAAGCAAACATCAATCAAGGAGTATGAGAATGTTACGTTGTGGTCCACATTTCACATCCCTCTCTCTGGGTGTATATGGCTTTCTTCAGTGAACAATTGGAGGTGGTTTGAAACATTTCATTGTTGAAGAGAGCCATGTCCATCC